>JARVZY010005743.1:12500-22500 GCA_030686995.1 Artemisia argyi
TGAAGGCAAAGAAGGAAGAGTTCGCGAGACTTTGCTTGGTAAACGGGTTGATTATTCAGGGCGGTCAGTGATTGTCGTGGGCCCTTCACTTTCATTACATCGATGTGGATTGCCTCGCGAAATAGCAATAGAACTTTTCCAGGCATTTGTAATTCGTGACCTAATTAGAAAACATCTTGCTTCGAACATCGGAGTTGCTAAAAGTCAAATTCGAAAAAAAAAACCGATTGTATGGGAAATACTTCAGGAAATTCTGGATGACCATCCTGTATTGCTGAATAGAGCGCCTACTCTGCATAGATTAGGCATACAGGCATTCCTGCCCATTTTAGTGGAAGGGCGTGCTATTTGTTTACATCCATTAGTTTGTAAGGGCTTCAATGCAGACTTTGACGGGGATCAAATGGCTGTTCATGTGCCTTTATCTTTGGAGGCTCAAGCAGAGGCACGTTTACTTATGTTTTCTCATATGAATCTTTTGTCTCCAACTATTGGAGATCCCATTTCTGCACCAACTCAAGATATGCTTAGTGGACTCTATTTCTTAACGAGTGGAAATCGTCGGGGTATTTGTGTAAATAGGTATAATCCATGTAATCGTATAAACTATCAAAATGAAGATAATAACTATAAGTATACAAAAAAAAAAGAACCTTTTTTTTCTAATGCCTATGATGCAATTGGAGCTTATCGGCAAAAACGCATCAATTTAGGTAGTCCCTTGTGGCTGCGGTGGCGACTAGATCAACGCGTTATTGCTGCAAGAGAAACTCCCATCGAAATTCACTATGAATCTTTGGGGACCTATTATGAGATTTATGGACACTATCTAATAGTAAGAAGTATAAAAAAAGAAATTCTTTATATATATATTCGAACCACTCTCGGTCATATTTCTCTTTATCGAGAAATAGAAGAAGCCATACAGGGGTTTTGGCAGGGCTGTTGTAATTCTATGCTACCAGGGGGAATTCGAGTCTCACCGGGTTAACTAGGACTATAATTGCAATTGCGGAATTTCTACGTGAATCAAGATCTAGAAAAGGAAGTTTTACAATCACTGACTCAAACCCATTGTCAAATTCTACTCAGCGCAATATGGAGGTACTGATGGCAGAACGGCCCACTCAGGTCTTTCACAATAAAATGATAGACGGAACTGCCATGAAACGACTTATTAGTCGATTTATTGATCACTATGGAATAGGATATACATCACATATCCTGGATCAAGTAAAGACTCTGGGTTTCCGACAAGCTACCGCCGCATCCATTTCATTAGGAATTGATGATCTTTTAACAATACCTTCTAAAAGATGGCTAGTTCAAGACGCTGAACAACAAAGTTTTATTTTGGAAAAACACCATCATTATGGGAATGTACACGCGGTAGAAAAATTACGTCAATCGATCGAGATCTGGTATGCCACAAGTGAATATTTGCGACAAGAAATGAATCCTAATTTTCGGATGACCGATCCTTTTAATCCAGTCCATATAATGTCTTTTTCGGGAGCCAGAGGAAATGCATCTCAGGTACATCAATTAGTAGGTATGAGAGGATTAATGTCGGATCCCCAAGGGCAAATGATTGATTTACCCATTCAAAGCAATTTACGCGAAGGACTCTCTTTAACAGAATATATTATTTCTTGTTACGGAGCCCGTAAAGGAGTTGTGGATACCGCTATCCGAACATCAGATGCAGGATATCTCACGCGCAGACTTGTTGAAGTAGTTCAACACATTGTTGTACGTCGAACAGATTGCGGCACACCGTCCGAGGTATTTCTGTAAGTCCTCGAAATGGAATGATGGCGGACAGGATTTTTATCCAAACATTAATTGGGCGTGTATTAGCAGATCATGTATATATAGGTTCGCGATGCATTGCTACTAGAAATCAAGATATTGGAGTTGGACTTGTCAATAGATTCATAACTTTTAGAGCACAACCAATCTCTATTCGAACTCCCTTTACTTGTAGGAGTACGTCGTGGATTTGTCAATTATGTTATGGCCGAAGTCCAGCTCATGACGACCTGGTCGAATTGGGAGAAGCTGTAGGTATTATTGCAGGTCAATCTATTGGAGAACCGGGCACTCAATTAACATTAAGAACTTTTCATACCGGCGGAGTATTCACAGGGGGTACTGCAGAACATGTGCGAGCCCCTTCTAATGGAAAAATAAAATTCAACGAGGATTTGGTTCATCCGACACGTACACGTCATGGACATCCTGCTTTTCTATGTTCTAGAGACTTATATGTAACTATTGAGAGTGAAGATATTATACACAATGTGTGTATTCCGCCCAAAAGTTTTCTTTTAGTTCAAAATGATCAATATGTAGAATCAGAACAAGTCATTGCTGAGATTCGCGCGAGAACATCCACTTTGAATTTGAAAGAGAAAGTTCGAAAACATATTTATTCTGACTCAGAGGGCGAAATGCACTGGAATACCGATGTGTACCATGCACCTGAATTTACATATGGTAATATTCATCTCTTACCAAAAACAAGTCATTTATGGATATTATTAGGGGAGCCCTGGAGATCCAGTCCAGGCCCCTGTTCGATCCATAAGGATCAAGATCAAATAAACGCTTATTCTCTTTCTGTTAAGCGAAGATATATTTCTAACCCCTCAGTAACTAATAATCAAGTTAGACACAAATTTTTTAGTTCGTATTTTTCTGGTAAAAATCAAAAAGGAGATAGGATTCCTGATTATTCAGAACTTAATCGAATGACATGTACTGGTCGTTGGAATCTCAGATATCCGTCCATTCTCGAGGGGAATTCTGATTTATTGGCAAAGAGGCGAAGAAATAGAGTCATCATCCCACTCGAATCGATTCCAGAAGGAGAGAACCCACTCATACCTTCTTCGGGTATCTCAATTGAAATCCCCAGAAATGGTATTCTCCGTAGAAATAGTATTCTTGCTTATTTTGATGATCCTCGATATATAAGAAAGAGCTCGGGACTTACTAAATATGAGACTAGAGAACTTAATTCAATCGTCAACGAAGAGGATTTGATTGAATATCGAGGAGTCAATGTACTTTGGCCAAAATACCAAAAGGAAGTAAATCCATTTTTTTTTATTCCCGTGGAAGTCCACATTTTGGCCGAATCTTCTTCCATAATGGTACGGCACAATAGTATTATTGGGGTAGATACACAAATAACTTTAAATCGAAGAAGTCGGGTAGGCGGATTGGTCCGAGTGAAGAAAAAAGCAGAAAAAATTAAACTGATAATCTTTTCTGGAGATATCCATTTTCCTGGAAAGACAAATAAGGCATTCCGATTGATACCACCAGGAGGGGGAAAACAGAATTCCAAAGAATACAAAAAATTGAAAAATTGGCTCTATATCCAACGAATGAAACTTTCCAGGTATGAAAAAAATTATTTTGTTTTGGTTCAACCTGTAGTCCCATATAAAAAAACAGATGGTATAAATTTAGGAAGACTTTTCCCGCCGGATCTCTTGCAGGAAAGTGATAATCTACAACTTCGAGTTGTCAATTATATCCTTTATTACGACCCAATTCTTGAAATTTGGGACACAAATATTCAATTAGTTCGGACTTGTTTAGTGCTGAACTGGGACCAAGACAAAAAGATCGAAAAGGCCTGTGCTTCCTTTGTTGAAATAAGGACAAATGGTTTGATTAGAGATTTTCTAAGAATCGACTTAGCGAAGTCCCCTATTTCGTATACCGGAAAAAGAAATGATCTGTCGGGTTCAGGATTGATCTCTGAGAATGGATCAGATCGCGCTAATGTCAATCCGTTTTCTTCCATTTATTCCTATTCCAATCCCAAGCCAAGGATTCAAGAATCCCTTAATCCAAATCAAGGAACTATTCATACGTTATTGAATCGAAATAAGGAATCTCAATCTTTGATAATTTTGTCATCATCTAATTGTTCTCGAATAGGCCCATTCAACGATGTAAAATCAACCAATGTGATAAAAGAATCAATCAAAAAGGACCTGCTCATTCCAATTAGGAATTCGTTGGGCCCCTTAGGAACAGGCTTTCCAATTTATAATTTTGATTTATTTTCCCATTTAATAACCCATAATCAGATCTTGGTAACTAACTATTTGCAACTTGATAATTTAAAACAGATTTTTCAAATACTTAAATATTATTTACTGGATGAAAATGGTAAAATTTATAATCCCTATTCGTGCAGTAACATCATTTTGAATCCATTGAATTTGAATTGGTATTTTCTCCATTACAATTATTGTGAAGAGACATCTACAATCGTTAGTCTTGGGCAGTTTCTTTGTGAAAATGTATGTATAGCCAAAAAAGGACCGCATTTAAAATCGGGTCAAGTTCTAATTCTTCAAGTTGACTCTGTGGTAATACGATCGGCTAAGCCTTATTTGGCTACTCCAGGAGCAACTGTTCATGGGCATTATGGGGAAATCCTTTACGAAGGAGATACATTAGTTACATTTATATATGAAAAATCCAGATCTGGTGATATAACCCAAGGTCTTCCAAAAGTGGAACAGGTGTTAGAAGTGCGTTCAATTGATTCAATATCGATGAATCTCGAAAAAAGGATTGAGAGTTGGAATAAATGTATAACAAGAATTCTTGGAATTCCTTGGGCATTCTTGATTGGTGCTGAGCTAACTATAGTGCAAAGTCGTATCTCTTTGGTTAATAAGGTCCAAAAGGTTTATCGATCCCAGGGGGTGCAGATACATAATCGGCATATAGAAATTATTGTACGTCAAATAACATCAAAAGTATTGGTTTCAGAAGATGAAATGTCTAATGTTTTTTCGCCCGGAGAACTTATTGGATTGTTGCGAGCGGAACGAATGGGGCGCGCTTTGGAAGAAGCGATCTGTTACCAAGCCGTCTTATTGGGAATAACAAGAGCATCTATGAATACTCAAAGTTTCATATCCGAAGCGAGTTTTCAAGAAACCGCTCGGGTTTTAGCAAAAGCAGCTCTCCTGGGGCGTATCGATTGGTTGAAAGGCCTGAAAGAAAACGTTGTTCTGGGGGGGATGATACCTGTTGGTAGCGGCTTCAAAACACCATCAAACGAACCTAACAACATTCCTAACAACATTGCCTTTGAACCCCAAAAAAAGAATCTATTAGAGGGGGAAATGAAAGATATTTTGTTTTACCATAGAAAATTATTAGATTCTTGCCTTTCAAAGAATTTCCATGATACACAAGAACAATCTTTTTTTTAGGATTTAATGATCCATAAGAGCAGATTAACCCCTTTCTTTTCTCTTTTAAAAGGATCCGTTGGTCCAGTCATTTGATTTGATAATAGTAATAAAAAAATAACAAATAGAAAAGAATAATGGCTTGAACTGTGTATCGACGCCAATCTACGGTAGCAGAGAAGGTTCCATCGGAACAATTATTTATTTCAGGGTACCTCTTCGCTTTTTTTTCAAATCAAAGGGGGGAGGCAGTGTGGGGAGAAATGACAAGAAGATATTGGAACATTAATTTAGAAGAGATGATGGAAGCAGGAGTTCATTTTGGCCATGGTACTAGGAAATGGAATCCTAAAATGGCACCTTATATCTCTGCAAAACGTAAAGGTATTCATATTATAAATCTTACTAGAACTGCTCGTTTTTTATCAGAAGCTTGTGATTTGGTTTTTGATGCAGCAAGTAAGGGAAAACAATTCTTAATTGTTGGAACTAAAAATAAAGAAGCTGATTCAGTAGCATGGGCTGCAATAAGGGCTAGGTGTCATTATGTTAATAAAAAATGGCTCGGTGGTATGTTAACAAATTGGTCCACTACAGAAACGAGACTTCATAAGTTTAGAGACTTGAGAACCGAACAAAAAACAGGGGGACTCAACCGTCTTCCGAAAAGAGATGCGGCTATGTTGAAAAGACAATTATCTCATTTGCAAAAATATCTGGGCGGGATTAAATATATGACAGGGTTACCCGATATTGTAATCATCGTTGATCAGCACGAAGAATATACGGCCCTTCAAGAATGTATCACGTTGGGAATTCCAACAATTTGTTTAATCGATACAAATTGTGACCCTGATCTCGCAGACATTTCGATTCCAGCGAATGATGACGCTATATCTTCAATCCGATTAATTCTTAACAAATTAGTATTTGCAATTTGTGAGGGACGTTCTGGCTATATAAGAAATCCGTGATTAATAATAAGATAAATAACTTATTTCATTTCGGAACCTTCATAGATTTATCGAATCGGTTACTATTTCTTAATCTCAAAAAAGAGATAAAAATAACAAGGAATATAATTTGATTAGTTGGTATTCAAAATATACGATTCAAGTAGTCAAGTCGAGAAAGAGATGGTTGAATCAAAATAATTTTGTTTAAAGTTCTATTTTTGTCAGAGGGCAATATGAATGTTCTATCATGTTCCATCAACACACTAAACGGATTATATGATCTATCCGGTGTGGAAGTAGGCCAACATTTTTATTGGAAAATCGGGGGTTTCCAAGTCCACGGCCAAGTACTTATTACTTCTTGGGTTGTAATTGCTATCTTATTAGGTTCAGCCGCTCTAGCCGTTCGGAACCCACAAACCATTCCGACCGGTGGTCAGAATTTCTTCGAATATGTCCTTGAATTTATTCGAGATGTGAGTAAAACTCAAATTGGAGAGGAGTATGGTCCTTGGGTTCCTTTTATTGGAACTATGTTTCTATTTATTTTTGTTTCTAATTGGTCAGGCGCCCTTTTACCTTGGAAACTCATACAATTACCTCATGGGGAGTTAGCCGCACCCACGAATGATATAAATACTACTGTTGCTTTGGCTTTACTCACGTCAGTGGCATATTTCTATGCGGGTCTTAGCAAAAAAGGATTAAGTTATTTCGGGAAATATATTCAACCAACTCCAATTCTTTTACCTATTAACATCTTAGAAGATTTCACAAAGCCCCTATCACTTAGTTTTCGACTTTTCGGAAATATATTAGCTGATGAATTAGTAGTTGTTGTTCTTGTTTCTTTAGTACCTTCGGTGGTTCCTATCCCTGTCATGTTCCTTGGATTATTTACAAGTGGTATTCAAGCTCTTATTTTTGCAACTTTAGCCGCGGCTTATATAGGTGAATCCATGGAAGGCCACCATTGACTAGTTTTCTAAATAGTCTTTTTTTTTTTAGTTTAATCTAAGGCAATGTGTGCATGGCTAAAAAAATTTACTTAGGGAATAAAAATATACAACTACACTATATACGATCTCGAGTAATAGAAAAAAAGATTACAATAAAGATTACAATATTGATATTAGAGTAGAAAAAAAGGAAAGAGATCTCAAAGATCTTTTTCCTAAAATTCCCATTTGGTCCATTTATACCATAATAAAACCTTCCCCTCAATGAATATTCAATTTAGATTGGTCATCCAATCCGAATATTCACTATTTGGACTCCTAATTTGACTAAGAAGTCTTGCGATATTACGACGTGTTATTAAATAAAAAGGATGTTCTATCAAACGATTCGCCTTTTGAGTTGATTTTATTCAACGATTGACCAAACGAAAATATTAATAAATAATCAATTATATGAACTTAGATCAATCAAATTAATTTCTATGTAACGATTCGGCCCAATGAATTTATCCATTGATTATCTTATCAATTTAGGTTGCAGGATAATGATAAACAAGGGGGAAGGGAAAGGAAAATTTATAACAAAGGGGATTCATAAATGGTTCGTAGAGGGAAGGTCGAACTAGGTATATGGAATTGAATGGCGATAAGTTAACTCTTGTCAAGGGTTAGACGCATCCTTATTAAATCCGATTGCATTCAAGATGAAGAAAGAGTGGGTTTACATTGTGGAAGAAAGACATGTATATGTGATATTAGATATTGACTAGTTATATACGAGCTAAAGATATATCTAAATTTCCCTACTAATCGAATATGAGTGTAGATGGGGATTCTATAGAAGTCCTTCTGTCTCATATGTGACTGTGAGTTGAAGATGAAGTCAATAAAAAAATCGAAGAATTCAAAGTCAAAGAGCGGTTCGGGACAAAGAAACGGAAAAACTAAAGTTGTATGGATTCACAAAGACTTTCTCGAGAGAAACTAAAAAAGAGATATCAAAGTAGTTTTGATAATTCAAGAATGTTATTACTTGAATTCGAAGTTCGTAGTTACTTTGACTGGATGAATCGTAGCAATCGAATAATTAAGTCATAGTTCATTGGTTGAATGTATCATTAACCATTTTTTTTTTGGTACGAGGAACTTATCATGAATCCACTGATTTCTGCCGCTTCCGTTATTGCTGCTGGATTGGCTGTAGGGCTTGCTTCTATTGGACCTGGAGTTGGTCAAGGTACTGCTGCGGGTCAAGCTGTAGAAGGTATCGCGAGACAGCCCGAGGCGGAGGGAAAAATACGAGGTACTTTATTGCTTAGTCTAGCTTTCATGGAAGCTTTAACAATTTATGGCTTGGTTGTAGCATTAGCACTTTTATTTGCTAATCCTTTTGTTTAATATTAGAAATATGAAAAATTTTTATTTTTCATATTTTATTGCCTTGGACTTGTGCTTTGCTTTTTCGAATTATATAAAGATTTCATTCCTAGAATTACTTATTCGTTGAGAAAATAACCCACGGGAAGGGCTGATTTGCGGATGAGGAATTAGCATACAAACTCGCTTTCATCCTTCCCGTTTGTGTTCGTAGGCCTTTTAAGAGGGGTTGCAACCAAGAAGGTAATTCAATATTTCTAAATCTAATAGATTTTTGATTCGATTTAGAAAGTAGGAAACTAGAAATATATAGATATAGGGCAAAGTAATACAAAAAGAACTCTGTTCGATTTTTTAGTCTATCTATAGAGGAGATCATATGAAAAATGTAACCGATTCTTTCGTTTCTTTGGGCCAATGGCCATCCGCCGGGAGTTTCGGGTTTAATACCGATATTTTAGCAACAAATCTAATAAATCTAAGTGTAGTGCTTGGGGTCTTGATCTTTTTTGGAAAGGGAGTGTGTGCGAGTTGTTTATTTCAAGAATAGGCTGGATCCAACCAGATGTACTTTTTCTCTTATAACTAGGAAAGTTATACCTAAGAAAGAAGGGTGCATGATCTCGCGAATTACTTCTGAATAAATTCAGAAATCATATGTAAGAACTATAGCATTTCGTAATTTATTGGAAAATCCACTTTGATTCTCTATCAACCAATAATATGGGCCCATTAACATGGTTAAAGCTAAACTGTTTGAAGTCCAGACGCAGCATGGTACTCTTTCTACCACTATGTTAATATAGAGATGGTTTCAAATAAATAATTTTTATCAATAGAGAACACTCATATTGATAAAATGATTTGAACTACTTATTGGGGATTTTATCCCCTTTTTTAGCCAATGCTGAATCGATGACCTATGTATTGTGTATAAAGTAAGAAAAACTTCTTGGATTAAAAAAGTAAACAATTTTGCTGACAATTACATATTTTTTGTTTGGTCAGAAGAGTCCTCCGAATTTTTTTGTCTTGGATTAGTTTGAGATTTTGATTTCATTTTGGAATATGACAAGAGAATAGAGGATAGGCTCATTACATTAACAAGAAAGATATGGTAATTTACATTGAGCGTGAGAGCCAAATGAATCGAAAGATTCATGTTTGGTTCGGGAAGGGATCATGGAATTTTTGAAATGAATGGAAAGATAATCTACTTTCATTAAGTGATTTATTAGATAATCGAAAACAGAGAATCTTGAAGACGATTAAAAATTCAGAAGAATTGCGCGAGGGGGCCATCGAACAGCTGGAAAAAGCCCGGACTCGCTTACGTAAAGTAGAAATAGAAGCAGATCAGTTTCGTGTGAATGGATACTCTGAGATAGAGCGAGAAAAATTGAATTTGATTGATTCAACTTATAAGACTTTGGAACAATTAGAAAATTACAAAAATGAAACTATAAATTTTGAACAA
>JARVZY010005744.1:0-28669 GCA_030686995.1 Artemisia argyi
AGTTGAGTCATTTTAAAATGGAAATGTGAATTATTAATTGGAGACACAGTAATACTTTAGTGTATTTGAGAGATTGCTAATTGTTATCATAACATAATTTTCATAATCTGAAATTCTGAATGATGTTATAAGAACCGTTTAGGTTGTTGAAGTACTTTAACAAACTCATTTAGTTAAGTTAAAGTTTTTTTTTAGACACCTTACAAATTTTTTAGTTGGCTAGTGATGTAAATTTGCGATGGCGTAGTACCATGGGCGGGACTTGGGGAGTGTGGTGGACTGGTGGCCTTCCTAGTAAAAGAATTTGGTAGTGTATTTTTTTTGCTATTTGTATGTTAAATTCTTATTTTATACTTTTTGACCTTCGCAGTATACAAAAACTACTTTAATGGCTTTCCTAAAATTTATGTTGAAGCTACTGTGCAATACCAAATGACAACTAAAGTTGCTAAATTAGTACTACCTCCGTCCCAAAATATAAGTCCACTTTGACTTTTTCAATCGAACTTTGACATTAAATATTTTTCTTTGTATTATATATCACTTGATGAAAATTATACCAAATGAAAATACATTTCAAACGCTATCCATTTATGTATTTTGCATCAAGTATTATAAAATACAATAAAAAATATTTAAGGTCAAAGTTCGAGTCAAAAAGTCAAACTGGACTTATATTTTGGGACGGAGGGAGTAGTAAATTTTAAGAAAATGATATATCTTCCTAGTTGATACGCCTACATATAATTCTACTAGAAGGATAAATAGGAAGATATTGTAAAAGGATGTAACATTGCTCTAAATTTTAATGTATGAGACAAATGTAAATACTCTTTCTCTTAAAACTATTATTTAAATTGAATTCATGAATGACAATGACACCGGCCGTCTGCTCTAAACATTCCACAATCTTTGTATTGTCATGATTCATAGATTTAAATTATGTTTTGTCTTGAAAAAGACTTATGTTTCGTTTTCAAATTTGCATAATGTTTGTGGAAGATATTCTTACATAAACACAGATAATTATATGCTGTACACCGAGATTAATACTAGGTTCTTCTACAAACTATTGCTTGCCTTTTCCTATTAGTTCTCTAGGGAGTGTTTAATCCTCTGTTTAAGCAGCAGTTTTTGTTGTTGAGATAGATTACATAGCTCACTGTATTAGGAAAACATGACCCATATGCCATTCACATAGACACTCCAGACCCAGTAGATTTACATTCGCTTTATGAAAAACATAAACAACCACATTGTCATTTGACATATATTCGTGAGATTTAACATTAATATTCTTTGAAAAACTTTATTTAACCAGGTACAATTATATAGAATTAGCATCGTCACATCACACTGTGTGTATTGTTGAAACTTATGTGACAACGGGTCTCACCTTTATTTCATGCGCTGAATGCCAAATTACATCAACACTTGTCTTTGATTGAAACACATTGAGCATGTTTAAACTTTAAACTTTACTTTAGGTCATTTTACAGGCTCATTTAATCTTAGAAATAGAATAGAACCAAGAATTTTTGTATTATTATAGGTTTGTTACAAGCACATTTGATATTCTTGAGTTCAACATTTTCAAAATAAGAGTTGAATAGGGGAAGGGCGAACGCATCCCCTGCTAGCACAAATTATGACGTAGGTTCGACCAACTTGGGCCGACCTTAGACAGGTCTCGAGTATGTGCAATGGAGATCACCAACCTAGGCCATGAGCCTTCTTGATAGCTCAAAGACCCTGTCCATGTAAGTGAGTTTTCAAATGGCCTCCCTCACCTTTTATACCACTACCTTCCCTTCTCCTTCTTATTCACCCCATGTGGGATCTAAATAACAAAAATTGAACAATGAAGTTACAACTTGATATAAAGCCACTCTCCTCACCATTGTATCCTTCACTCAGGCCATATAGTAAGTTTCTGAGTGACTGGTCTGCATGTTAATCTCAAAATTAAGGTTAAGGGGCTGAAAAATGTGTCTCAAAGATGCTAGAAATGTTTCAGAGTATAGCACAAGCAAAGACATTGTTGAATGATGTATATCGACATTTGAAACTGATAGTCTTCCCTTTTGCAGTTTTTGCTTCACTCACCATTTTTGCTCCATTGTCGCCATACGACGACTAAAGGTCCATATTCTGTGAGGGATAAGTTAAAGTGGGCTCTAGATCTTGTATGTTGATAACTAGAATGTGTTTTAGCACCCGCCATCAGTGCATGATAACTACTTATGTAGTATCAGTTTTCTGTTCCAGGGGCTTGTTTTCATCGTTAATGTAAGGAAGTCAGTTGGTTAATTCCTGTCACTATTTTAGATAGAGTTTACACAGTTTATGCATAGATTACTGTTTAAGTTTAAGGAAACAGCTTGTACCAATTAAAAATGTTAGAGACTAGCTTTTGAACTAAGGATTGGAAGGGTGAGTCAGGACAAGACAGTAGTTCAACACCAAGGCAACTCACAAAAACTCCAATAGCAAGGCTATCGTAATGAGCTTTTCCTAATATTGAGTGAGCCATCTTAGTGGAAAGGTGGGAAAAAAAGATGCTTTTTACTTTCAAATAAGTTGGTTTATATGTATACTCATATGTCCATGTCCTGTCCTGTGTTTCTTTCTTGAGGCTATGTGGGAGCACAATCAGGCCTTCTTTCCATTGTCAGAAATGTTCAATTCAGCTTTGAACGCTAATCACTGATCATAAACTTTTCATTACACCTCAAAAAGATGAATTTATTACAACTGAATATCTACAAAGTTTATTAATTTAGGCTAAAGTTTCCTTTTTTTCTGATTTTTTATCCTAATGCAGTTGCCTTTCTTGGTAATAATTCAGAACTATGTATACTACGAGTCTACGACGTTATGGATTGCTGATTACCAATAGTTAAGTGTTTGGCATCTAAAGATTCTGCATTTGCTAATTATAGCTTATGGGGCGATTTCTTCCATTCTTTTAGAGTTCATTAGCATGTTCTTTGGTTCTTTCTTCCATGATTTTGTTTGTGTGTCGGCCTTTCATGTTCAAGACAGTACGTAAACCATGGCAAATGTATCTACGGATAAAAAAAATTCCAAGTTCACTGCTGATGAAACATGCAATAAGATACAAAGTACGAGGCTAAAATTGCCAAACTTTAAATCTTGAGTTTTTCTATTTTAGTATAACTTAAAAGAGGACTTTGTTTTTTCTTGATGGCACAAGGGTCGCTAGAGGCAAGTTTCTAAAATCAGCGAAATGCAATAATGCATTCTAGGAGTAACGGCATATTTATCCAAAGCATCATGTTACAGAAGAATGCCAACAAAGATGTAAGCAGACTTGCAGGTCCTTATAAATCAGTGCAACGAGTATTTAACCTTGTGCAAATTGCTTAGTCCTCCAATAGACTTAGATCTAAACATGATCACAGAAAAGTTACCACATTTACACTTATTCGGGTAGGGACATATTTATACTCTGAAATTCCTTCTCATAAAGGGAATCACGCACCATATTTTAGATACACTTTTCGACTCATTTACATATGAACGTGTTGATTTGGCTTTTAATTTATCTTAAACGGGTCAATTAAGAAAATAGCTAAAACGAGAAGAAGTCAAACGGGTTCCAAGTCATGCTAAGTCAACTTTTGCATCCAACCAGGCACCAGCTAACTCATTTGACTAACACTTTATAATCTTGTAGTAATAACATATACAGTCTGTGTCATATAACTAAAGCTTCTATTTAAATTTTATGAAAAAAGTAAAAAAAAAAAAAAAAAACCTTCAGTTAATATTGTGGTCAACCCAATCCAACCAGCCCGTTTCAATCCATGCTAATTTGACCCGTAGCACCTGAACCCGTTTGAAACCCAACCCAAATGCAGCTTCATAATATTAGTGAAAAGTGCAGTGAGACCATACCAGGGGCTAAGTGACCAAAAGTTCTGATTGCTAGAGTGGAGACACGTGTCTTGTCTTGCTCCATAAGTGTGCCAATCCAAAATCAGAAGTATGCGAATCCATGTTTTCGTCCAACCATATATTGCTTGGTTTTATATCTTTGTGTATGATATAAGGGATACAATCATGATGAAGATATGATATTCCCTGTGCATAACCTACTGCTAATTTGTAGTATCTTGCATCCCAGTCTAGGAAGTTCTCCATTTTTCTTCAGTGGTGGAACATGTTCCTGCGTTTCCGTCCCTTAGACGTCTAATACTTCAGATAAGGCTGCATAGTTGGTTATTGAAATTAGCCTTATTAATGAGTCCGACCCCAAGGCTAGTTGTTGGCTATATGAGTCTTTTTTTTGGTTAGGTTTGAGAAACCTTGGACACATGTTGGTTCCATGTTTGCGACTGCAAACTGGGCATGGGTCAGTTCTGGTTTCTTTCATGTATTGCCCAGTTGAGCTCTTTGTCCCAACGAAAAATAATACAACTTAAATAACCTTGCACTAACAAATCAACCAATTATACACTTAATCAAATGTAGGAGATGTTAACAATGTTTGTAAGAGATCTATACATGAGAAAGCTTATACAATTCATGTAGCAGGTTAATGGGGTCTTTGGGTCTATCAAGAGCACAAGTGCGCCTAGAGGAGCTTCAAAAGAGACTCAGATAGTTGGCGATGTCGCTTGATAGATTGGGAATATAATTTTCTCATTTGACTAAAAACGCATATGAGGAATGGATATATCCATTTTGAATTGCTAACTTAGACCAAATCGTATATTTATATTTAGACCCTAATTTTGCAGAGTTAATGATTACTTTTGGAGCCTAATGGTTGCGATGATGCACGGAAATGGAGATGTGAACTGAGGGTCCGATCTGCAATTGATGATGCCCAATGATCTGATCAATGACATTACTCTTTCAACTGATTAGACGTCATTGGATGCTTTATTATTAAGGTCTATATTTGTTTTTACTGGAATTTTCAAACTGGTGAACAATCTATTGTTTTGCAGGTCCATATCTTGGCTTGAAAGCCAAATTGGATCGAATGGATTCCAAAAAAAGCGTAAGTCTTTTATTGGACTGGCCCACGATCATGACCCCTCCGGAGCCAATTTGGACCATTGTGAAACTAATCTCAAGTTTCTGCGCTTACTATGACAAATCTCCGCACAACGTGTCACTTATGTAGTAAGCTCGTCAAAGTTCAAAAAGGGAATCTTTTTGTTGATGATGATTTTTATGTGGTTCGGTTTTCTCTGCTTGGGCCGTTTGGAAATGGTGGTGCATGCTTCTGCAAATCATCCCTTATTAGAGGTCTAAGAAGCATAAATGAGGATTTGGTTCTGCATATTCAGTTCCTTATTTGTGACTGCAAAAATGGTGCACATATCGATTCTAGGTTTGCGACATGGGTTGCCTTATTGTAGTGTATCTGAGATGAGGGAATGGTGTACAGACTATTCGCTTAGGTGTGTTTGTGGTCTTCACGAGGCCAAACCAGTTTTGCTCCTCTCCTTTTGGCCAATTTGAACTCTTTGTTCCAAAATACATGAGTTCAGTAATCTTCAATTGAAACATCAACCAAACAAACGTAAACCTTAATTAAATTTAAGATAAGCTATATAATGCAGTAAAAATATGTTAGCTGATTGATGCTTGTAAACTAATTTCTTGGTAAGCATATGCATTTTATTAGCAAAAACTCAGTCATACTATTATTACATTCTCATCGCAAACTATTCACTATTACAGCTTCTAGATGAGTTGATACCCAGAACATCTAGTTAATCAGAAGCATTGATTTCACTTCCAACCCAGGTGCTCCATCTTTTTTATTTGAATCTGCAGGCCAAGACTCAAGTCCTCAATAGCATAATAAAATCCATCTTTTTTATTTGGTGTGTTCCACTCCTGGTCAGGTACCTCGTCACATCATAGTAGTCTTACCTTTCATTAGGAGCGCTCAACATCCACGAAGCATTAGAACATAAGCTTTCAAGTGCTCAATTAGACGAACATTGTAATAGGCAAGCCATTTTGACTGTCACTGATACGCAAAACACATTGTTTATACTTTATACGTTCCCACAAAGTTAAATTTGGCTCTCAGTTTGGTTGAAAATTGAAATTTGGCTCTCAGTTTGGTTGAAAATTGTTTAGCTCAGTGACATGCTATACTTGTCAAATGTCAAAAAACAGAATTCACCGCGCTAAAAAGGGGATTTTTTTATTACAAGCCACAAATAATTAACAGAATGAAAATTGTATGAACTTTTTGTCAATTAAGGATTATTGGGAAAATAATTGATTAGTTAAAAACTGAAAACATGCAGTTTTGATGTAAAAAGTGTATGAAAACACTTGCGGTTTCAAATTCGATTGCAAAACAATTCAATGTTAAAATATTGATGAGGCTCAGATCTGTAAAACAATCAAAACAAAGAGGATTATACCGCCATGGCTGCAAATTGACGGCTGCATTAACAAATAACAACTGGAAATTGCCTCGCCAAGATACGGTAAATCTCAGCTTTGCAAAGATTAACTTAGACATTTAGAAATTTATCATCACCGCCTCAGTAGACACCAAAATACACCGTTAGTCCCTGAAATATCTCATAAACTTATATAAACCCACAAGTCTCAAAATAAGCCAGAAAATTGGGGCTTATGAAATATAAGCCTAAACACAAATAAGCTCATAAGCCACATATAAGCATAAACAAACACTCACCTAAATTCATATTCTTTAATTTTAAACTCTATCATCATCAAAAAAAATTGTAATACATACAACCTAACAAAATAATTAAATAATATTAAAATGAGGCTCAGATCTGTTAAAACAGTCAATACAAAAAAAGGATAAAACCGCCATGGCTGCAATAATAAAAATTGCCCCGCCAAGATACAGTTAAATCTCAAATAATTTGTACGATTAAACTCAGACAATTACTAGAACTTTATCATCACAGCCTCTAATAATTATTTTGAAACGGAAGGAATAAATATATATACATATACATATATATATATAAAGATGGTGTTTGTTTGATCCCGATTTTTTTTTTTTTTTTTTTTTTTTTTTTGAGCTTATGAGCTTCTATACAAACCGATCTATAGATCGATTGTGTGTTTGCATGTATATGCTATTGATATAGAGGTTAACTGTATCATAAAGGTTGTTTAAAAATAGGGGCAAAACTGAAAATCATAGGTGACAGAAGGGGTAAACAACCTTTGGAAAAACATCCATACCTTCTGCCATCTCATTTCTTAAATCATTGTCTGAGTTTTTTGTTTGCCCCCAAACCCTAGATTGAAGAAGATGTTCTGGTTTTATAGCAAGTTTGCTTTTCTTTGTTCCCAGAATTTTACTATTTTGACCTTTTGGGTACCTGGTTTTTTCATAGTTGTCATAATAGACATTGATTTTGGCCTAGAAGCTATTTGATGATGCTAAAAAAAGGGATCTACAATAAGTGATGTGTACACAACAAATATACATATGTGATATTGTAACATGTGTATTACATCTTACATGGATTGAGATCCTTTCATGTTCCATTTGAACATGAGTGGTTATGTTAGTTATTTTTTTTCTTCACAATGATTAATTTTTAAAATTATGGCCTCACAATGATTAGTTTATTTATTTTTCTTCACTCACATAATCATCAACATTACCTCCTCATGTTCAAATGGAGCATGAGAGGATCTCAATCCATATTACAAATGTAATTTGTGGTGTGCACATCACCTGTTATGGTGTGCATATCAAATCCCTAAAAAAGTGTCAATTTCTTTTAAATGAGGTGACATTTTTAGGATATATTTAAGGAAGGCAATAGGATCGATTTTGCAAAAATTGACGCTATAATTAATCGGTTTACACCAAAAGTCATTCATGAAGTTCATAGTTTCCATGGTGTAGCCTTATTCTACCGCCGGTTCATTCACAACTTCAACACTATTATCCGCCAGTTACTGAGTGTATAAAAAGGAGCAACTTCAGCTACCCTATGACGCTGATGAAGCCTTTGGATTATCGAAAGGGAGGGTAACGGAAGCTCCTTTATTGATACTACCCGATTTTGATGAGGTCTTTGGAGTTTATTGTGATACATCGAGGGTGGGTGTTGGAGGTGTATCAAGCCAAAGGAGTCGGTCTATTGCTTTTTTAGCAAGAAATTAAACGAGACAAGGTATAAATACTCCGCGTATGACATGGAGTCTCATGCAATTTTTCGTAGCCTAAAGTATTGGTATTATTATCGAGCATAATTCCACTTTTTAGCCCAAAATCATCAACTAAGTGCACTTATAGAGAAATAGGCAAGTATAGTAGGGAAAACAAGCCAAAATCCATATAAAATCAATAATAAAATGCTTCATAAATTAGTGCATTTTATGCCTCATCTTACATCTGAAGATATGATCCAACTATTTACTACTCCGTATAAGTTTTATTGGTATTTTTGGTTCAAGATCTATATTCAAAATTTATATTGTTACTAGGATAGAAGTAAAGTTTGCCACATACAATTGGGGGATACGATTTCATTATACTTGCCTTAAGAAAACACGGTGCAAGGGTTATTCTCCCCTGCTATTTGCCCAATGGCTAGCCATAGTGCATCGGTGCTTTTGTGCCATTCGTCCATTTATTTTGAGTGAGTGAAGTTTTTTTTTTTTTTTTTTTTTTTTTTTTTTTTTTTTTTTTTTTTTTTGTGATGTGTTATGAGAATCACATGGACCAATAACAGTTATTGATTTTATTGCTAGCGAGGGTGTTTTAGTTATTGGTGTGTTATTGTGGAAGTGTCGAGGTGACATACCAATAAATGTTATTAGTGTTATGTTTTAGCTAGCGCTCTAAAAGAGAACAGAATATACAACTATGGTTTTATACCATTATGTTGGTTTATTTTTGTTTCTCGTTGTTTTGTGTTGATCTTTGCATGTTGCATCAGAAAGAAAGCATTAACAATTAGTAAGGCGACATAGATAAAAGGTTGATACCTAATTTGATGACTTCCATCACGTTATAAAGCTTCAAAACACATAGTATCATGGTAACCATTTGTATATGAAAGGGTCGGCATGGGTTGTGTTTGTATCTCGAATGGGTTACATCAAAAGGAATGGGTTAAATGAGTTGAACGTCGTCCAAAGTCTTAATTAAATGCATATTAATCTCCTAAATTATGTTTGGGTAGATTGCCGAGAAAGATAACAGAAGATGAAAAAATTGTCAATGAGTGCAACCTAATGCTTTCTCACTCCCAAAGAAGATCCAGAAACCAATTTATGACAAAAAAATGAATATAATATTTAGTTGTGATGTTTAGGGTATTTAATAACGGGATTTCTATAAAAAGTTTACCCTGTTACTAGATATTAAATGTGTATATAAAAGTTTGGCGTGACATGTTGCTACGTATAATTTTGAATTATTGATTGATATAAGACGCGCAATATACATATTAACGGGTCATGAAAGAGCCATGGAATAGGTGAGAGAGGAATAAAGCTACGTAACTTTTTGATAATCCACCTAAAGATGTTGATGCGCACGATTATCAAGTTCAACAAAATGACCAATGATTTGTTGATCGGGCTGGATATGAAAATGAGCTGACCCAAACCTGTTAGAGTTCAAGCTTGAGCTCATTTTGTTTGTAATATGATTGAAATCCCGGTAAGTTAATATGCCCCCCTAAACATCACAAACTAAAATTTATATTCCTCTTTTTGTTATAAAATGTATTTCTCAATCCTTTTACAAGCAAGAAAGTGTTACGTCCCCACGTTACACTACATTTCTTGGCAATTTGCCCATCCTTTTATAACGTGCAACATAACAAACAACGATTAAACATTAGCTAAATTGATTAAAAAAAGAAAAGAAACGAGTGTTCTTGTATATTATACTATATACTAAAACTCATTTGGATGTGAGGTCCACAGCAAGTTCATTAAGGAATGGTTAACAACCTAATTTGGCATCCTATTGGTTCTTTGAGACAAGAGGCAAAAGCATATTGGTTGGAGGAGTTAATAGCATAGATTAGCTACAGTGCTGATGAATAGTACTCCTCATTTCGGCACTGTTTGGTACTGTACTGCACTGTGCATAACTGTATATAATTACAATCTCCTCAGCCTATATCATCTCTCCAACAAATACACCTCCATGAATCTTCCGGAAGCCACTATCATCACTTTGTCTAATTACTTCGTCATCTCCAACATTAAACAAGATCCAACGGTCCAACAACCTTTTTACAGCTACAACCACACACAATCAACCCTTTCTCCATCATCCTTCTCTCTAAAAAAAACTCCGGCCAACGAGGTATTCGAAGCTAAAAAAAAAGGAAAAAAAAGAACAAGTCCAGAAACTAAAACAACAATGACATCAACACAAATCTAAGGTAACATAAACCCATCAACATACATGACGAACACAAAAAACCCATATCAACTACAACTACCTTAAACCCTTCAACATCACAGTTAACAAACAAACTTCAACAACAATCATCTAGAACTATCCTAAAACCATCAAATCCATCAAATAAGAACATCTAGATCTATACTTTTACAATATTCGAATCCTAAAGGAAAGAACAAAAAACCAAACGGTTCCATTCTTCCTTTCATTCGGCCAAAACAAGAATATAAAAATCAAATATCGAAGCACATAACTTCTTTTTAATATCCGAATCTTATAAAGAAATAACCAAAACCAATCGGTTCCAATCATTTCTTTTGTTCGATCTAAAAATAAATAAAAAATAGTGTGTGATGTGATTCATATAGGTATAGCAACAAAGAGGGTGTTTGCTAATCGTAAAGATATAAAAAAGGGAAAAAGTTATAAATACATAATGTACTTTAAAAAAAAACTCATTATGCATCCTGAACTCTACATATTGTCATTATACATAGCATTTTTCATTTTATTTTGATATTTACTAACGTGGAATGCAATTTCCATTTTTATAAATTGTAATTTATCTACGTGGATGCCATGTATGCTTGCCAGCGTGGACAAAGACCCTATATACTCACACTAACTATCATTTCCCGCTAATTAAAAACACACGAAACCCTAATTTACATATCCAGTAAATCTGTCAAAGTTGGCTTCGATTGCTTAAAGGTATGTTGATATAAACATGTATTTATCATTTTATAGTTGTTAATTGGTCTTTGATGCGTGGGAATCGCACCTTGCTTTACCTCTCGAGGGATCTCGCGAGGCTTACAACCCCCACCAGGCAGTGTACCTGATCGTTGTAGTATAGTATAGTGACAAGTACCGGGGGATTGATCGTTCAGCTTAGGAATAGTGTCGCTAGGATTAGAAAGCCTAATTAATAGTTCTAGAGATGGAAGATGATTATTTTTGTATTTTTTATATTTTATGAAAGCAATTAAAATCTCGGGTTTTGAAGGAGTGGGCGGAATTAGTTGCTAATCAACTAACCCAAAAATTACTTTATAACTAATTAACTAATGAAAATGAAATTAAACTAATATTAAACTAAGGTTGTGAGCAGTGGTTGGAGAAATTGTGTTTACTTAGACTTCATTACTCCCTAGATATCTTTTACATGTTAATTACTTGTTACACTTGTATGAATGACGGGTTGTATTCCTTAATACCATTCGTGGAGTGGCATACATAACTCCCCAACTCTATGAGCTCTTATCTCCTCCTACACCATGACCCAGCACAACTATAGGGATTGTAAACAGTGGCTCATGCATTAAATACAACCAATAAAGACCTAGTACGCCTCGGTTCATGTTTCTTAAGACGTTCAAGCATGTTACCATTTGGAGATCTGCCAGTTTTCTTAAGCCTAACATATAATATCATTCATTCAAAACAAGAATAGACAAGTAATCAACACATAATCAACATCTAGGTTTCATTAGATCTAAGCAAACACAAAGGAAATTTAGCCTAGCATAGTAGAATTAAGATAAGAACAAAAGATAGACAACCAACACATAGACATATTGATTGAATTAAGAGTATACTTATCTCAATTACAATGCAAGGTCTCAAGGGTTTGGAACCCTTGAAAAACCTGTAAAAGAGGCACCAAAATCGTCTTTAGGGTTTCACCAAAACTTCTCTTTCTTTAATGAAAAAACTAGAAAACTATATATAGGAAAATCGTCCTGACGGCGTCAAGAGTAAAATCTGACGCCGTCAACTCGCCGCCATATACTTCCTCGGACGCCCTAGATCCAATCGTGACGGCCTATGTGACGCCGTCACCACCCTCGGTAAATTAATCTTGGTCATTTTGACGCCGTCATCTCTTCATCTGACGCCTTCACAACCTTCGGTAAAATATTCATCCTTTCTGACGCCGTCAAGAGTAAATCCTTGACGCCGTCACCTTGTAATTCCAGCTTGGATTTGGTACTTTGTTGTTTTCTTCACTTTATGCTCCAAAAACGTCCAAAATAGCCTCTTTTCCAGAATTCACTCTCCAAACACCTAAAATCACAAAAGGAACGATTTAGGGCAATATTTGATCAAATAAATTCGGATTCGGGCTTAAATGACCCCCTAAAAACGGATCATTTTTCGCCTCATCATATACCCTTACACTTGAGATTTGCTTGTCCTCAAGCAAATGAGCTTTTATTCTACTCAAAAGACAAGTTAGGGGTCATTTAACACCAATATAAAAGTAATTACAACAAATAATCGTTCCACTAAAGACCAATAGACAAGCACGGAGGTCATACACAAGCACCTCACAAATAGTGTTTAGATACTCACATCTCTCGGGTGTAATAAAGTAATATAACATTATGGAAATGGAAGATATCTCTCACTACCTGTCATAGCAAAATAGATTACCATAGGCTTGGGAAAGGATCAAACCTCCACCACATGGCGTAAGCACCTAGGATAAACTATCAAAGAGGTCTTTTTAAAGGGTTATAATGTTAGGTGTAGGGATATGAATTACACGGTTTTGTTGGATAAAGGGGATTTTACTGGTGGCGAGTTAACAATCTTAGTTAATTACATGTACAAGATGGCGTTGCTAAGCCAAGACTAGACTCGACTTAAGCTAATAAATGAAAAATAACTAAAAACATAAAATGAACATAGAATGAAAACGGGATGGTAGTCCGTATGTTTTTTTCTCTCTTTTTTTTTTTTTTTTTTTTTTTTTGCGCATACACTCTTACCCTACCATCCAAAAAAATAATACATCATAGGGGTTTGAGCATTCCCCTTACACTTGAATCTTTACATACTTTACATTAAACTATTCTAATGACTCGAATTAAGAAAATCAAAACACTTGGAGCACTTTTAAGATTAACGTACATATGGGGGTAATAAGTGTTGTTCTTCCCCATTACTCCATAAAATAAGTACTTACCCATGAGTCCCAATCGTCCCAAAACAATATGTACAAGGATATGACTCGACTTAGCAACCATGTAATCAATTAGAAAGTTAACTTAGGGTTTAACAAATAACAATAATGCACTAAAAATGAGCGCATACACGGAAGGCTAAGGCGATTTGGGTGTACATTTAAGTGGGGTGTAACAAATTCTTCCTTTAAGTAAAATGCTTAAAGTTAGAAACGAAAAGATAGGCTCGGAGGGGTGTACTAGGGGTATCGTGTACTAAAAATGAGTACAACGCTAAGGGTGTGGGAAAAATTAGTTGACTTAACTAGCCAAGTAATATGACTTAAATGGTCAAGTAATCGTAATACGGGTTTAACACAAGGGTGATCCTAATGCCTCTTATCATGTAGTAAATCCTACTACACGAATGTAGTCTCACTAGCGGTCTCGGGATGCATCACTAACGCAAGTTCTAGAATCTAAATGCTACCGGTACACTCATAAGCACCAATAATAAATGCTTTTCCTATCAAAACTAAAGGCGAACCTCACATTTTTGGGTGGAAAATTTTTCTGAATATACGGTTATGTGCTAGTCATACAACCTCCTATCCATGAGACGCTTGCTATGGCTAAAGTTTCACTCCTAAATGTTGTAAAAAATTTTAAATTTTGCGCTAAAATTACACTAACAAGTATTTCTCATAGTTTTATTACTCATCTACTATCAAACAAAACAAACTCAAGCGAAAGTGCATATGTAAGGTATCATCTTTTTACCCTCCCCTTACACTTAAGATGAACATTGTCCCCAATGTTCAAGTAAAGAATGTAAAAGTTAAGAAGTAAAGAGAATGAAATCAAATACTCCCCTGATTCGCTCGGTATGGATTTTAGGTTGGCTAGGTTAAATCTTCCTCCAAGAAAACGAACAATCAAAGCTTCCCTTCCAGAATATAAATCATCTTCTTGTCTCAAATAACCTGTAAATCCTGACAAAAGTAGACAAGGCAACCTCGCGTAAAATCGGCGGCATCCTATATAAGTTACTAAATCCTAGAAAACAAAGTAAGATATAATGCTTGTGGAATGAAGTTTGCAGATTTCCTGGAGATTATAAAACTTAATAATTCACAAAAACTTATAAGACTCCGTTAGAAAAACAAAACTGGTAAAATTTCCAGATTTTTAACTCCTGACGCCGTCAAGAGCAATTGCCTGACGCCGTCAGAATGAACCTGCAGAAATCTTTATGTTAAGTTTCCGGAAAATTTCTGGAAAAACTTTGTCCTACTTCCTGGAAAATCCTGCAAAACTACATCATGACTCAATACAAGCATTTGACTCTAACAATACGAATACACATGTTCATTAAATATTGTGGAGAATCATGATCGGTTTGTTTCTTAAAAAACATATTTGGGGTTTCCCCTTACACTTATCTTTTGCAAAAATACTTTTAGGTTGAAGTTAAGACTAGGCTAAACAACATAATAAAGTATTTCACATTTTAATTGAGAAACATGATTAACCAACAATAAAAATAAAACATGTATACGGAAGCAAATAACAATCAAACAATTAAAATCACACAAAACATGGGTTGCCTCCCAAGAAGCGCTTGTTTTTGTTCGAGTCACGAGCCTGACTCTACCCTTATTTCACGGATAAAGGTGAGGTTTTCCCTACACTTAGGATTAAGTGCGGGTGAAAGTAGCGATACACACCCTTAGGGTGAAAGTATGCCACGTGAGAGAAGAGTGGTGGATGAATTATATGCTCAAACGGGTGTGCTCCTTTCATCATAACCTTACCTAGTTCACTTTGGTCAATGAGTGAGTTGAAGTTTTCTCCTAAGAAGGGATCATTTTCTATCAACTTCGAGAGATTCCTAGTTGGGGATCTATTTTGACCTAATAAACCCGGTTTAAACCCATAATGTTTCTTACGATCAATCATGAATGGGTGATGTAAGTATGTAAGGTCATGGTCCACTCCTATGTTGGCTTCTTCTCTACAAGGCTTGGGGTCTACTACCTTCAACGTAAAACTACCCGGACTACATGGTTTGATGGGTGGATCGGGACCTATTTCAATTCCTAAATCTTCATCCAAAGATGGAAGATTAGGTAATGGTTTTGGTTGAGGCTCCGGTTCATCAAAACTAGGAACTTCCCTAGAACTAGGAGTAAGGTTATCACTACAAGTGTTCAAACCTATATCCTCTGGTGGTGCTTGGTCCAAGGGTTCTACCTCAATTGGGGTTCCTATAGTCTCTTCTACTTCTTCCGGGTAAGTCACGGGCGGTGTATGTGCCTCAAATGATGGTAGGACTTGTGGGGTACTTTGTGGGCTTGGATTATCCACCTCATCCTCCGTTGTACCTAGATTACCTATATGTTTGTTTTGTACTATGATATTAGGTGCCATCCAACTAGGTATCTCAACATGAGTATATTCATCCCCCAACAAACTTCCTGTTTGCTCCATCAAACTTGTTTTTGATTGATTTGTGATGTTGTTTGTTGGGTTGTCTACTCTATAATAATATTGGGCACAGTTTTCTATGGTATCCCACGCTTCTTCATCATTTAATTCCCTAGGGCCCCCATCGGCAAAATCATCGATGCGCATTTGGTCACATTGGCTGACACGATAGTAAAAGGTTTCGGTTAGGGATGATAAAGAGAAACTATGATGAGGGAATTTTCGAAGTAAAATTTTAAAACGAGTCCATGCATCATATATGGGTTCATCTCGATATTGTTTGAAATTCAAGATGTCAATAGGGTAGAATGGCCTTTTTGGTTGGTGGTATGGTGGATTCGCGTACTCCATAATGGTGAACGGAATAGT
Organism: Artemisia argyi; assembly: GCA_030686995.1. NCBI lineage: Eukaryota > Viridiplantae > Streptophyta > Magnoliopsida > Asterales > Asteraceae > Artemisia > Artemisia argyi. Next base: position 16,231 of record JARVZY010005744.1, read on the forward strand.
CAATGGAAATTACGAACAAACACACAAAGAAAAAGATAGACTAAAGAAAACCTAAAAATAAAAATAAAATCTTACTAGAAAGGAATCTAGCAAGTAGACCTAATAAAAAGAAATCCTAACCTAGACAATAACTATTCCCCAGGCTACGGCGCCAAAAACTTGATGCGTGGGAATCGCACCTTGCTTTACCTCTCGAGGGATCTCGCGAGGCTTACAACCCCCACCAGGCAGTGTACCTGATCGTTGTAGTATAGTATAGTGACAAGTACCGGGGGATTGATCGTTCAGCTTAGGAATAGTGTCGCTAGGATTAGAAAGCCTAATTAATAGTTCTAGAGATGGAAGATGATTATTTTTGTATTTTTTATATTTTATGAAAGCAATTAAAATCTCGGGTTTTGAAGGAGTGGGCGGAATTAGTTGCTAATCAACTAACCCAAAAATTACTTTATAACTAATTAACTAATGAAAATGAAATTAAACTAATATTAAACTAAGGTTGTGAGCAGTGGTTGGAGAAATTGTGTTTACTTAGACTTCATTACTCCCTAGATATCTTTTACATGTTAATTACTTGTTACACTTGTATGAATGACGGGTTGTATTCCTTAATACCATTCGTGGAGTGGCATACATAACTCCCCAACTCTATGAGCTCTTATCTCCTCCTACACCATGACCCAGCACAACTATAGGGATTGTAAACAGTGGCTCATGCATTAAATACAACCAATAAAGACCTAGTACGCCTCGGTTCATGTTTCTTAAGACGTTCAAGCATGTTACCATTTGGAGATCTGCCAGTTTTCTTAAGCCTAACATATAATATCATTCATTCAAAACAAGAATAGACAAGTAATCAACACATAATCAACATCTAGGTTTCATTAGATCTAAGCAATTACAAAGGAAATTTAGCCTAGCATAGTAGAATTAAGATAAGAACAAAAGATAGACAACCAACACATAGACATATTGATTGAATTAAGAGTATACTTATCTCAATTACAATGCAAGGTCTCAAGGGTTTGGAACCCTTGAAAAACCTGTAAAAGAGGCACCAAAATCGTCTTTAGGGTTTCACCAAAACTTCTCTTTCTTTAATGAAAAAACTAGAAAACTATATATAGGAAAATCGTCCTGACGGCGTCAAGAGTAAAATCTGACGCCGTCAACTCGCCGCCATATACTTCCTCGGACGCCCTAGATCCAATCGTGACGGCCTATGTGACGCCGTCACCACCCTCGGTAAATTAATCTTGGTCATTTTGACGCCGTCATCTCTTCATCTGACGCCTTCACAACCTTCGGTAAAATATTCATCCTTTCTGACGCCGTCAAGAGTAAATCCTTGACGCCGTCACCTTGTAATTCCAGCTTGGATTTGGTACTTTGTTGTTTTCTTCACTTTATGCTCCAAAAACGTCCAAAATAGCCTCTTTTCCAGAATTCACTCTCCAAACACCTAAAATCACAAAAGGAACGATTTAGGGCAATATTTGATCAAATAAATTCGGATTCGGGCTTAAATGACCCCCTAAAAACGGATCATTTTTCGCCTCATCATATACCCTTACACTTGAGATTTGCTTGTCCTCAAGCAAATGAGCTTTTATTCTACTCAAAAGACAAGTTAGGGGTCATTTAACACCAATATAAAAGTAATTACAACAAATAATCGTTCCACTAAAGACCAATAGACAAGCACGGAGGTCATACACAAGCACCTCACAAATAGTGTTTAGATACTCACATCTCTCGGGTGTAATAAAGTAATATAACATTATGGAAATGGAAGATATCTCTCACTACCTGTCATAGCAAAATAGATTACCATAGGCTTGGGAAAGGATCAAACCTCCACCACATGGCGTAAGCACCTAGGATAAACTATCAAAGAGGTCTTTTTAAAGGGTTATAATGTTAGGTGTAGGGATATGAATTACACGGTTTTGTTGGATAAAGGGGATTTTACTGGTGGCGAGTTAACAATCTTAGTTAATTACATGTACAAGATGGCGTTGCTAAGCCAAGACTAGACTCGACTTAAGCTAATAAATGAAAAATAACTAAAAACATAAAATGAACATAGAATGAAAACGGGATGGTAGTCCGTATGTTTTTTTCTCTTTTTTTTTTTTTTTTTTTTTTTTTGCGCATACACTCTTACCCTACCATCCAAAAAAATAATACATCATAGGGGTTTGAGCATTCCCCTTACACTTGAATCTTTACATACTTTACATTAAACTATTCTAATGACTCGAATTAAGAAAATCAAAACACTTGGAGCACTTTTAAGATTAACGTACATATGGGGGTAATAAGTGTTGTTCTTCCCCATTACTCCATAAAATAAGTACTTACCCATGAGTCCCAATCGTCCCAAAACAATATGTACAAGGATATGACTCGACTTAGCAACCATGTAATCAATTAGAAAGTTAACTTAGGGTTTAACAAATAACAATAATGCACTAAAAATGAGCGCATACACGGAAGGCTAAGGCGATTTGGGTGTACATTTAAGTGGGGTGTAACAAATTCTTCCTTTAAGTAAAATGCTTAAAGTTAGAAACGAAAAGATAGGCTCGGAGGGGTGTACTAGGGGTATCGTGTACTAAAAATGAGTACAACGCTAAGGGTGTGGGAAAAATTAGTTGACTTAACTAGCCAAGTAATATGACTTAAATGGTCAAGTAATCGTAATACGGGTTTAACACAAGGGTGATCCTAATGCCTCTTATCATGTAGTAAATCCTACTACACGAATGTAGTCTCACTAGCGGTCTCGGGATGCATCACTAACGCAAGTTCTAGAATCTAAATGCTACCGGTACACTCATAAGCACCAATAATAAATGCTTTTCCTATCAAAACTAAAGGCGAACCTCACATTTTTGGGTGGAAAATTTTTCTGAATATACGGTTATGTGCTAGTCATACAACCTCCTATCCATGAGACGCTTGCTATGGCTAAAGTTTCACTCCTAAATGTTGTAAAAAATTTTAAATTTTGCGCTAAAATTACACTAACAAGTATTTCTCATAGTTTTATTACTCATCTACTATCAAACAAAACAAACTCAAGCGAAAGTGCATATGTAAGGTATCATCTTTTTACCCTCCCCTTACACTTAAGATGAACATTGTCCCCAATGTTCAAGTAAAGAATGTAAAAGTTAAGAAGTAAAGAGAATGAAATCAAATACTCCCCTGATTCGCTCGGTATGGATTTTAGGTTGGCTAGGTTAAATCTTCCTCCAAGAAAACGAACAATCAAAGCTTCCCTTCCAGAATATAAATCATCTTCTTGTCTCAAATAACCTGTAAATCCTGACAAAAGTAGACAAGGCAACCTCGCGTAAAATCGGCGGCATCCTATATAAGTTACTAAATCCTAGAAAACAAAGTAAGATATAATGCTTGTGGAATGAAGTTTGCAGATTTCCTGGAGATTATAAAACTTAATAATTCACAAAAACTTATAAGACTCCGTTAGAAAAACAAAACTGGTAAAATTTCCAGATTTTTAACTCCTGACGCCGTCAAGAGCAATTGCCTGACGCCGTCAGAATGAACCTGCAGAAATCTTTATGTTAAGTTTCCGGAAAATTTCTGGAAAAACTTTGTCCTACTTCCTGGAAAATCCTGCAAAACTACATCATGACTCAATACAAGCATTTGACTCTAACAATACGAATACACATGTTCATTAAATATTGTGGAGAATCATGATCGGTTTGTTTCTTAAAAAACATATTTGGGGTTTCCCCTTACACTTATCTTTTGCAAAAATACTTTTAGGTTGAAGTTAAGACTAGGCTAAACAACATAATAAAGTATTTCACATTTTAATTGAGAAACATGATTAACCAACAATAAAAATAAAACATGTATACGGAAGCAAATAACAATCAAACAATTAAAATCACACAAAACATGGGTTGCCTCCCAAGAAGCGCTTGTTTTTGTTCGAGTCACGAGCCTGACTCTACCCTTATTTCACGGATAAAGGTGAGGTTTTCCCTACACTTAGGATTAAGTGCGGGTGAAAGTAGCGATACACACCCTTAGGGTGAAAGTATGCCACGTGAGAGAAGAGTGGTGGATGAATTATATGCTCAAACGGGTGTGCTCCTTTCATCATAACCTTACCTAGTTCACTTTGGTCAATGAGTGAGTTGAAGTTTTCTCCTAAGAAGGGATCATTTTCTATCAACTTCGAGAGATTCCTAGTTGGGGATCTATTTTGACCTAATAAACCCGGTTTAAACCCATAATGTTTCTTACGATCAATCATGAATGGGTGATGTAAGTATGTAAGGTCATGGTCCACTCCTATGTTGGCTTCTTCTCTACAAGGCTTGGGGTCTACTACCTTCAACGTAAAACTACCCGGACTACATGGTTTGATGGGTGGATCGGGACCTATTTCAATTCCTAAATCTTCATCCAAAGATGGAAGATTAGGTAATGGTTTTGGTTGAGGCTCCGGTTCATCAAAACTAGGAACTTCCCTAGAACTAGGAGTAAGGTTATCACTACAAGTGTTCAAACCTATATCCTCTGGTGGTGCTTGGTCCAAGGGTTCTACCTCAATTGGGGTTCCTATAGTCTCTTCTACTTCTTCCGGGTAAGTCACGGGCGGTGTATGTGCCTCAAATGATGGTAGGACTTGTGGGGTACTTTGTGGGCTTGGATTATCCACCTCATCCTCCGTTGTACCTAGATTACCTATATGTTTGTTTTGTACTATGATATTAGGTGCCATCCAACTAGGTATCTCAACATGAGTATATTCATCCCCCAACAAACTTCCTGTTTGCTCCATCAAACTTGTTTTTGATTGATTTGTGATGTTGTTTGTTGGGTTGTCTACTCTATAATAATATTGGGCACAGTTTTCTATGGTATCCCACGCTTCTTCATCATTTAATTCCCTAGGGCCCCCATCGGCAAAATCATCGATGCGCATTTGGTCACATTGGCTGACACGATAGTAAAAGGTTTCGGTTAGGGATGATAAAGAGAAACTATGATGAGGGAATTTTCGAAGTAAAATTTTAAAACGAGTCCATGCATCATATATGGGTTCATCTCGATATTGTTTGAAATTCAAGATGTCAATAGGGTAGAATGGCCTTTTTGGTTGGTGGTATGGTGGATTCGCGTACTCCATAATGGTGAACGGAATAGTCAATGGAAATTACGAACAAACACACAAAGAAAAAGATAGACTAAAGAAAACCTAAAAATAAAAATAAAATCTTACTAGAAAGGAATCTAGCAAGTAGACCTAATAAAAAGAAATCCTAACCTAGACAATAACTATTCCCCAGGCTACGGCGCCAAAAACTTGATGCGTGGGAATCGCACCTTGCTTTACCTCTCGAGGGATCTCGCGAGGCTTACAACCCCCACCAGGCAGTGTACCTGATCGTTGTAGTATAGTATAGTGACAAGTACCGGGGGATTGATCGTTCAGCTTAGGAATAGTGTCGCTAGGATTAGAAAGCCTAATTAATAGTTCTAGAGATGGAAGATGATTATTTTTGTATTTTTTATATTTTATGAAAGCAATTAAAATCTCGGGTTTTGAAGGAGTGGGCGGAATTAGTTGCTAATCAACTAACCCAAAAATTACTTTATAACTAATTAACTAATGAAAATGAAATTAAACTAATATTAAACTAAGGTTGTGAGCAGTGGTTGGAGAAATTGTGTTTACTTAGACTTCATTACTCCCTAGATATCTTTTACATGTTAATTACTTGTTACACTTGTATGAATGACGGGTTGTATTCCTTAATACCATTCGTGGAGTGGCATACATAACTCCCCAACTCTATGAGCTCTTATCTCCTCCTACACCATGACCTAGCACAACTATAGGGATTGTAAACAGTGGCTCATGCATTAAATACAACCAATAAAGACCTAGTACGCCTCGGTTCATGTTTCTTAAGACGTTCAAGCATGTTACCATTTGGAGATCTGCCAGTTTTCTTAAGCCTAACATATAATATCATTCATTCAAAACAAGAATAGACAAGTAATCAACACATAATCAACATCTAGGTTTCATTAGATCTAAGCAAACACAAAGGAAATTTAGCCTAGCATAGTAGAATTAAGATAAGAACAAAAGATAGACAACCAACACATAGACATATTGATTGAATTAAGAGTATACTTATCTCAATTACAATGCAAGGTCTCAAGGGTTTGGAACCCTTGAAAAACCTGTAAAAGAGGCACCAAAATCGTCTTTAGGGTTTCACCAAAACTTCTCTTTCTTTAATGAAAAAACTAGAAAACTATATATAGGAAAATCGTCCTGACGGCGTCAAGAGTAAAATCTGACGCCGTCAACTCGCCGCCATATACTTCCTCGGACGCCCTAGATCCAATCGTGACGGCCTATGTGACGCCGTCACCACCCTCGGTAAATTAATCTTGGTCATTTTGACGCCGTCATCTCTTCATCTGACGCCTTCACAACCTTCGGTAAAATATTCATCCTTTCTGACGCCGTCAAGAGTAAATCCTTGACGCCGTCACCTTGTAATTCCAGCTTGGATTTGGTACTTTGTTGTTTTCTTCACTTTATGCTCCAAAAACGTCCAAAATAGCCTCTTTTCCAGAATTCACTCTCCAAACACCTAAAATCACAAAAGGAACGATTTAGGGCAATATTTGATCAAATAAATTCGGATTCGGGCTTAAATGACCCCCTAAAAACGGATCATTTTTCGCCTCATCAGTCTTGTAAATGCTAAAATTTTAAACCCCTAATTTTTATATGAAACCCTAATTTTGCAGATCTGGTGAAAGATGGTTAATTTCACCATCAACCTTTACCACGATGGTGTTTTCGTGACTAACCCACTTCAGTATCTGGAAGGCGACCATCGTGTAATTGAAGACATTGATTTCCAAGGGCTAATATTTAGTGAGTTTTTTCCACTTATGCGCAGACTAGTACTTGTGTCTCCTCAGTCCTTTTACTACATTAAACCTGGTGTCCCACTAAATATAGGTCTGAAAGAGCTTAAAACAGATGAACATTTAGCTGAGTTTGTTATAGCAGCCATTGAAAATGATTGTAAGATGGACTTATATTCTGAGCATAATGGTTATAATGTTATGGAAATGGTAAAAAAAAATGATACTTTGGTTAGTCCAGATAGTGACAGCGACTTCTATGATAATGACAAACAAGAAAACTTAGATGATGTTAAGGATTTTGTGGATTTTCAAACAGAGGGTGAGGAAGAGGTCCAAATCTCCAAAATTTCTAATGATGATCCATGGTTGAATAAGCTAGTTGGGGATGGTAAGTTCATTGGTTTTATTGATGATCCTATACCTAATTTAAATGGTAGGTATATGCTAGAGGTTGATGACCCAGAGGATGATATAATAGAGAATAAGTATAAGGCCAAAAAAGGTGTTCAATTGGTGCTGGTTCCTTTCTTTGTTGCATGATGATTTGAATTTAGGTTCTGGAAGTGGTATTACTATCATCTCTGATGCACATATGGTAAGCTAATTTACACTTATTCTCTTCACTTTTGTATATGAGGAATGTTTATAATCTGATGCATTAATGTTAACAGGGATTACTAGAAGCTGTAAGCATATGGTTACCTGATTCAGAACATAGACAATGCACTAGGCATATCTATGCCAATTTTAAGAAGAAATGGAGTGGACTGCAATACAAAATATTGTTCTAGGCAGCAGCTTCTTGCACAATAAAAGAACAGTTTGATCAATACATGGAGCAGATAAAGATATTGGATGAGGAGGCTCATAAGTGGTTAGTTGAATATAACTCAAACACTTGGTCCAGGGCTTTTTTTGAAATGGATAGAAGCACTGCAGCATTTGAAAATGGCATATCTGAAGCATTCAACAGTAGAATTTTAAATGCAAGAGGAAAACCTATTATCACCATGTTAGAAGACATAAGGATTTACATCATGCAAAGGGTTTGGTCCATGAACAAAAAGGCTATGGACTTGGAAGATTCAATTACTCCAAGTGCAAGGAGACATCTAAGAATCATGATAAATAAGATGAGGTAAGTTTGATCTTTTTATTGTTTAAATGTACACTCTTTATTTGTTGCCTAAATCTACATTGTTTACTTACTATTACTTTGATTCATATTATAGATGGTGGTCTGTTTATCCTAGTGGTTTTAGAGAGATTGAGATTAGGAAGGGAGATGAGGCTTTCTGTGTCAATTTGCATACAAAGAAATGTGCCTTTAGAATGTGGGAAATGAGTGGGCTACCATGTGTGCATGCTGTGGCAGCTTATCTGCATATGAAAATGGATCCAGAGTTAGGTGTTAGTGAATGGTACACTCAAAATAAATGGTTTGAGTCATACCAATATTCTATTAGACCTGTACTTGGCACTAGATATTGGAAGCCTACTAGCTTTCCCAAACCTTTACCACCAGTTGAGAGGAAAAAACCGGGTAGGCCAAGGAGAAAAAGGATAAGGCATCCAACTGAGAATGATTATGCAATAAGCAGGACAGGGAGGGTAATGCATTGTAATAGGTGTTGGGAAGCAGGGCACAATAAGAAAACATGTAATAATCCACCAAAACCAAAACCTGCTAACTTTTATGGACAGTCTTCAAACACAATGGGTCAGGAACAAGAATCAAACACAGAAAATACAAATGCTCCACCTCAAACCTTTTATGAACAAATGCTTGCTTACAGTGTTGATCCTATAATTCCAAAACCTGGTAAGAGGAGAGGTGTGGGATCAAAGGGAGTTAGTAATTCTGGTAACAAGAAAGGTATGGCATCTAAGAAAGGGAGTACTTCTGGTACCCAGAAAACTAGGTTTGCTCGTTCAACAAGCAATAATGAGCCTTATATCTCTCCAAAGGTAGCATACTATCAACTATATCCAATACATTTGTATAACATAGCCAACATTCTTGTTAATTTATGTTGTGTTTGTTGTTATGCAACAGGAACATGAGGAGAATATGGATCTTGAAGCTTTAAGGGAGAAAGAGATTGCTGATAAGGCTGAAAAGGAAGAACAACAAAGATTAAGGTTTATGTGGGAAGCAAATGAGATTGATGACTTGACTTGGGAAATTTATTCACAAGAGTTTCCTGAGTACTATGAAGATTATGAAGAGAACATGAAAAGAATTGTTGAATTCAATGCATTTGTACCACCCAACATGGTAATTCCTCAACAAGCACCTGTGTTCCCTAAACCAAAGAAAGATGTTACAAATGAGGTTCCTACCCAGAACAGTCAAGTTGCAGAGAATTCATCAAAGAACAAGGGAAAAGAAGCTACAGCCATACCTGAGCCAGATCAAGTTGCAGATCATGGTGTTGTTCAAGATCTAGATGCAGATAATCAAAAGAACAAGGGAAAAGAAGCTGCAGCCATACCTGATGCACCAGAGGATGGACAGAAGTATAAAGGCAAGAAAAGGGGTAGAAAACCTAAAGCTGAAACACCATCATATGGAAGAATCTACTACAAAAACAGGGGTAGACCTGAGAGAATTGCCAACCAGTACAAGAAATTTACCTTTGATGAATTTGGCACAGGTTCTACACCAGAAAAGGCATTCTCTGTTGACTAATAGTTGTAGTTTTAGGTGTATTTGAATGATTCTACTTATGCTATGAACTTAGTAGTATTTTCAAGACATTTACTTTTGTAATAGATTATGATAAGGTTTAGGTTATGTGGATGGGTGTGCATTGACTGAATAGGCACACATTTTGTGAACTTGACATTGGCCACATGCCTTTTTTTATTAATGCAGAATCTTTTACACCTTTATTGTTGTCTATGTCATTGTTTATTACCCTCTTTTGACCCATTTTGAATTGATCAATGCATTGGTATGTCATTGTCATTGTTAGTGGAGACCACATTCACTTATTATTGCTGCATTATTGTTGTTTTGTGGACCAATATATGTCTGCAATTTGGTATGTATATATAAAATATAGCAACATGCATTTTCATTCATTTCAACAACCAAAGTTACACCATCCATTACAAAACAGAAAATGCTACACTGCATCTTTCATCTACTACCTTACAACCTACCTTACTTTACACCATCCTAATAACCTTACAACCTAACAGACCATTAAAGGGTTGGTTATGTTTGAATTTAAATTTTTGGAGGGAAATGGCTTCCTAATTGTTTTAGTGAGTGAGAGTTGTTCTAATATAGTTAATGGAGTTAATGAAAGATGTTTCTCACTTAGGATAATGGTTTTGACATATTACAAGTTTTGGACTTAGAAAAAAAAATGGAAAAATTTTCTACAGGTTACTAGCGGCACCCTCAGAATACACAAGCGGAACCCTTTTGAGGGTGCCGCCTGGTCCGTTGGGCCAATTCTGGAATTCCCAGAATTTGTACTGGCGGAACCCAATTTTGGGTACCGCCAGATCCGCCAGGGCTGAAAAAAGTGGCAGTCTACGTTTTTGACCCGCGAGACATTTTTCAAAATTTTCGAAAACTCCTAAAATCAAAGAGATAAGGCATTTCTGGTTGGGCAATCCAAAAATTAGACACGTAAACATGCATTTCATGGGACTTTGACCTTGAGCTCGAGGATTTCACTATACTTAGTAAGAATTGCCATAAGCATAGAAAAAAAAATGACAAACACCTTAAACTTTGTCATTATGCATAAAGGTTCATACAAACATAATCCAACAAACGTAATAAACCATGAAAGTGAAAAACAAATAATTCACGTAGTTTTATCACAACGACGATTCTAAAGCACTCATAAGCTAAACACTCCTTAATCTTCTCACAACCGGTCTATCTTCTTCTTGAGCTTGTTTAGGTACCTTCCAAAACACTTGAACATTCCTTTGGTTTGCTTGAATTCTTCGGAAGCATTGTCAATTATGGGGAGAGCTTGAAGGTATTATAAAGGGGGTAACTTAGAGTTTGGAAGTTTATCATCCTCGCTCATTCCGGATGATGATGATGATGGTGTAGGTGATCGAGTACGTTTGCCCTTATTTTTGAAAACTCGTTTATCACTTAAAGGAACGAAGATGTGAGGAACTAGAAAATAGTCAAGGTGCATTCCATTTTCGTTAGGAGAAATGGGTGAGATTCCTCTAAAGAGGCGAGTAAGAAGCATACCATAAGGAAGAGCGGTTGTTCCAACTAAGGATATGTCGGCCATCCTTTTGGCTAGGTAGTAGGCTAAGTTGAAGGGTTGACCGGTTGAAATGCTATAGAGCATATAGCAAAGACATGTGTTGATGTGATCTCTATTTCCTATGGTACTTATGACGTTAGCCCTAAGAATTTCTTCCCATTTCTTAAATTGCGGTTTAAGCTCATTGAGCTCCATACCAAAAGGATCCTTATCTACAGTATTCCCCGAACGATTCACCCTAGTGGTAGAGGTTCTAACAAAGAGGTGTTCCTTAATAGTTTCCTTACTAGCAAGAGGTGTATCGTATGGATAAAAATGATCAATAGTATCAAGACATGAAATGGGCCACTTATCCGTGTAGAGACAAGTTCCCTCATTTGGTACACCAAGAATTATAGCTAAGTCTTTTAAATCTATGTCGTGTGATATTTGATTGGTTGTGAAGTTTAATGAAATCCTACCACCAGCACATGAGGAAAGGTTTACGGTTGCATAAAATTCCAAGATGAACCTAGGACAAATGGGCTCATCTATATCAAGGAGACAATCAAAGTGAATTGCGGCAAAGTTTTGGCGAATAGATGTTCCTTCTAGAAAGGATGGATCAATGGTTCTACCTTCGTGAACATAGCGTTTTTCTAATGCCTTAAAGGTTTCTACTTGAACCGGGTTGAGACCTTTGGTCATATGGTGTTTGGGCATGTACTTAAGGGTTTCTTTATGATCGGATTTGTTTGCGGAGGCATGTTGATTCCTAGAAAACATAAAATTGTATGTTAATGACTTTTAACAATGTGGATGTTCTAATATGTTCCTATATGCTAAACAATGTGAAGACTTGGTTATCTTAACTCATTTTGATTCCCAAATTGTTTTGTTTTGCAAATTTTGTTGTAAAAAAAAAATAACCAACACTCTCCTAATTGAATGTGTCTTCGATTGAATGTACCCGAAAATACATATTAGTTATGTATCCCCTTTAGCATTCAAGAGATAGTATGCAAGTGATGTTTAAATGATGTTTTTCATTTGTTTTAACAATGTGGTCATGAATCATGTTGCAATTTGAAAAATAATGCACTTGGTGTGTTTGGTAAATCAAAGTAACAATGAAAAGATACATTTCTTAACTAATGAAATACATAATTGACTAGCCACCAAGTTTTTCATGAATCATGAAGTTTTATGCAAAAGCCCTAAGATTCTAGTTAATGATTGTAAGCAAGAATGTTATA
>JARVZY010005747.1:0-2500 GCA_030686995.1 Artemisia argyi
AGATTTTCGTCGGAAGACGCTTATACCATATTTTGCTAAAAGGATATCTGTGTTATGATACAAGCGTCAGTTTAAAAATGAGATTTTGTGCCCTCGGCTCTAAACAATCTTGTTTTTTTGAACATGAAGAAATAAAGAAGCCATTGCGATTGCCGGAAATACTAGGCCTACTAAAGGGACCAAAACAGAGGGAAAGTTAAGAGTTGTCATAGAATGGGTACCTCGCTTTACTATTTGTACCTGTTATTATTATTTAGATTTTATATTTATAGAATATAAAGATATTATATATAAAGATATCTTATATCTTATTATAAGTATAATTTGATAATTCTAAATTGGAATTATTATTAATTAATATCTCTCTAATCTATTCTAATTCTAAATTCTAAATGAGTATATAATGTAGTTTTTCATCCCTCTACATGAAAGATTTGAAAGGATATGGATGAGATATTATTTGATTCATTTTTTTCTCTTGTCTTCAAATTTAATTTACTAAGCAAAAAGTTTCTTAAAAATGAATTAGATTCTATTTATTTAGTTTTATATATTAAAGGGTTTGTTAGAATCCCATCCAGCAGGGATTCTTAGTCAAAATAGGATTATCGTAAGGTATAGAAAGATAAAATTCTATTATTCCGATAAACTAATTACTTGTTTGCTCAAAATAATTCAACTTCATGTTCTAATTTTGATTCAAAGGAAAGAAAGTGTGGAGTTGAAATAACTCACTCAGAACGCTTTTTAAAGGATTACGTGGTACGATTAGATCGAATAAGCCCTTCTGGAATAAATACTCAGCCGCTTGTGAACCTTCGGGTACTGTTTTATTTAATGTTTGTTCAATTACTCTTTTACCCGCAAAGGCAATGTAGGCATCGGGTTCGGCAATAATGATATCCCCCAACATACCAAAACTAGCTGTCACCCCGCCGGTAGTAGGAGATGTAAGGATTGGTACATAGAATAACTTTTTATTTGATTGATAATCATATAAAGCAGCAGATATTTTAGCCATTTGCATCAAGCTCAAACTTCCTTCTTGCATGCGTGCCCCTCCGGAAGCACACACTATAATAAGAGGTAGAAATTCTTTAGTGGCGTATTCAATCAAACGGGTAATTTTCTCCCCAACTACGGATCCCATACTACCCCCCATAAACTGAAAATCCATAACCCCAATTGCTACGTTAATACCGTTTAATTGCCCTATACCTGTTTGAATAGCCTCGGTTAATCCTGTCTTTCTTTGATAAGAATCGATACGATTTTTATAAGGCTCCTCCTCCGAATGAAATTCAATGGGATCCAGAGAGACCATGTCTTCATCCATAGGCTCCCAAGTACCCGAATCAATCAAAAGTTCGATTCTATCAGAACTACTCATTTTCAAATGATATCCACATTGTTCACAAAGATTCATTTTTGATTTAAAAAATTTCTTATAATTTAATCCATAACAATTTTCGCATTGAACCCACAAATGACTGTATTTTTGATTTACATCCAGATCGGTAGAACTTTCTCGTATAGTTTGATCACTCCTTATGGCATCCCGGGTTTTAGTCCTATTTCCACTTTCACTACAAATGGAACTAGAAATGTAATTGTTACTGGAATTGTCACTACCATTTACAATGTAACTATCAATACAGATTTGAGACTGAAGATAACTGTCAATGCAACTATTAATGTGATTATTCCAAGTATACTGAGTATCATCCATGTAATGATCCTGGTGGGGATTCTTACTCTTAGATCCATTATTGAGATAACTAGAATTTCGATAAAAAGAATTTTCTAGTTCACTACAAAAAGTATGATCATTGTCAATCTCAAAAATATGATTTTCAATATCAAAATATATAGAATAACTGTCCCCATTACTATCTTTAACTAAAAAAGTATCATCAGAGATGAAATTCCGAATGTCCTTGACGCCAAAAAAAAGATCAACATTATTGTAATTGTCATGACCACCGCAACTCTGAATGTTTTTATCCGTATCATTTATACTCGGATCTTTACTTTCAACGGCACTTGCAATAGGACCAAGACTTCCCGTTGATTTACTTAGCCTGCATCTGTGTTCGAACTCCTTCTTAAATAACATCGAATTGAACCACCATCTTTTCATAGAGTTTTCTTGCTCCATATTTGCATAAAAATACAATAGATGAATAGTCATTCGACGAAAAATAATTTATTTTATATTTGAATATCGTATTTTCTATCAGAATAAACATATAAATACAATCACTAGGATTATTAACTAATCTAATAAGGAGTGTGAGTATTGAAAAAAAAAAAGATTTGTTCTCTCCTACGAACAATTTTTTCGTAAAATCTCGTCTAATAATAATAATAAGTTCAGTTTATATTACAACTATTACAATATGGAACAAAAAGGACAATATACAGGATGGGTAGAAAGAGTTGTGATACCTGTCTCGATCCAGGGAAACTACAGGATCTAAAAGAATATCCCAATCCTAAG
>JARVZY010005747.1:27500-28660 GCA_030686995.1 Artemisia argyi
TTAGAATTTAGAATAAAAGGTTCTCCGTGGAGGAACGAAATGACAATTTTTTCCTATAGAACATCTAGGAACAAGACAAGACGATTGAATTGGAAATATCGACAAATTCTTGCGGAGTCCAAAGAAATGAAAATAAATAGAAAAGGGGGTCAACTTGTTCCAATTTCATCTCTATTGAATTTGAATATCAGAATAGCGGATATAGTCATGATTCAATGGGTCAGGTCCACTTATTTTTCTTTTATTGATTTCTAATCTTTACAATGGATTTCATTGGCCTAATTGAAAATAGGAATTTTGAGTGATTCAACAGATGACTTATCATTATTCGTGATAACTATAACTAAACTCATTAGCTGATAATATTATACAGTTGGTTACTTTTTTATTACTATTAATAATATCGTTATTCTATGGGAAATACTACGACTGAAAAAAAATATATATATATACAAAGCCCCTTATCGGATTTGAACCGAGGGCTTACGCCTTACCGTGGGATTACTCTACCACTGAGTTAAAAGGAAAGGGCTTGGTTCATTGAATTCCTGAACGGGTCACTGTACTATGTAACTAAAAAAATATATATATTCTTTAAATTCTTTAAAATATTATATAAGAAGCTGAATCTACACATATACAGAAGCGCCTCGACAAAAGATCCATTTATATACAATAATTGCATTGTAGCGGGTATAGTTTAGTGGTAAAAGTGTGATTCGTTCTATTAACCCCCATAATAGTTAAGGGGTCTTTCGGTTTTATTCATATTCCGATCAAAAACTTTATTTCATTAAAAGGATTAAATAAATCCTTTCCCTTTCAATGACACGTTCAAGGAAAAATAGAAATTTTCGGGGTTTTTATCTAAAAGTCAATTAAAAACTGAAAACTTGGATTATGAAATTGCGAAACAAAATTTTAAAATTGGATCAATACTTCCAATTGAATGAGTATGAATAAAGAATCCATGGATGAAGATAGATAAATAGATTTCTAATTTCTAATCGTAACTAAATCTTCAATTTTTTTTATTTGTAGCGAATAAATTGAAGCAAAATAGCTATTAAAGAATGTCTTTAGTTTACTAGAGACATCGACATTTTATTTTAGCTCGGTGGAAATAAAATACTTTTCCTTAGGATCCTCTCAAATAGAAA
>JARVZY010005748.1:2500-5000 GCA_030686995.1 Artemisia argyi
TGGGGGGGATCAGAATGACTATTATCAATTAGAAGAATTTATGGTTGGCTTAGTTGGACTACTACATTGAAGTATCCAGGCTCCGTTTAAAAAAACCAAGTGGTAATATATCTATTTTATATCATAAAGGATTCCTATTTTTAAAGAAATCTTTTTTTTGTAAGTAGAAGTTATTTCAAACTCTTATGTTAATCAATCGAGTAATATGCATGAAGCCGTCAACTATTTTACGGAATGCATGAATTGAAAAAAGAAGGAATAACAAAAAGAAGTGGTAATGGGAGCATTTGTACTATATGTCCAAATCAAAATTGGGCGGATCTTTACCCGGAGTAGAGCATAAACCTAAAAAGATTAAAGAGGCCCATTTAAGAACAAGAAAATGACATCGTGATTTGGATTGAATCTCGATGAAACAATCCATCAATGAAAAGTCAATTGGATAAGTTTAATGAATTCTTTTATATATTATACGTTATAAGGAAAGGAAGACAAACTCATATTTAGTGAAAAATCAAAGAAAATCCTTTTAGTTAGAAAGAACTTGCTATGAAAAAAGAAAAAGTATTGGAATCTACACATTGATTTTTTTTGAACCGTATGCGTCAAAAGGCGCCTGTACGGTTTCGAGGGGATACAATTTGACCCTAATCAACCGACTTTATCGAGAAAGATTACTTTTTTTAGGTCAAGAGGTTGATAGTGAGATCTCAAATCAACTTATTGGTCTTATGATATATCTCAGTATCGAGGATGATACCAAAGATCTGTATTTGTTTATAAACTCTCCTGGCGGATGGGTAATACCGGGGGTCGCTCTTTATGATACTATGCAATTTGTGCAACCAGATGTACATACAATATGCATGGGATCAGCCGCTTCAATGGGATCTTTTATCCTGGTAGGAGGAGAAATTACCAAACGTCTAGCATTCCCTCACGCTTGGCGCCAATGAGGCTTTTATTTGAGAGAAAAAAGAAGACTATGCCTTCGCCATATGAAATATGAATATTAAGTAATAATAGCATGGCACTTTGAATTCGATATAAGAAATTCTGTTTTCAAAACATTAGATTATGTATCGAGAGAGTAATATGAGAAAAAGGTATTTCCTATTTTATTATCGGAAGTCCAGTTCAGCGTCACAAACTTTTTTTCACACCAGAGGTCTCTTAACAATATTTATAGTATAGAGCGAAAAAAAAAACTTTTCTTTTTTCATTAGTTTATTTGATCAAAAAAGCAACTTTGGGATTGCTGAATGACAGACAAATCACAGACAAAAAAATATAATAAATATATAAAGCAACGGAGCCATCATAGTATTTTTGAATTCCTCCGAAAGGAAGGGTGGTAAGTTGATCATTTACCGATCGGGGTCTAATCGATCCTATTTTTTGAAGGTAAGGGTCAATTTTATTGTAGAGCCGTATGCAATGCATAATGCCCGTACGGTTGTTCGATTCTATCTTTTTTCTTGTTATTCTTTTATCTTTCTTTTATCTTCCCCTCATCGTGCGAAATAGAGAAACTTTTTATTATCTTATATCATCAGGGTAATGATCCATCAACCCGCTGGTTCTTTTTCTGAAGTAGCAACGGGAGAATTCATCCTGGAAGTGGGAGAACTGCTGAAACTACGTGAAACCCTGACAAGGGTTTATGTACAAAGAACGGGCAAACCTTTATGGGTTGTATCCGAAGACATGGAAAGAGATGTTTTTATGTCAGCAACAGAAGCCCAAGCTTATGGAATTGTTGATCTTGTAGCGGTTGAATGAGAATAGCCTTTATTTCAATTTCACGTCAAGTCGTGATTTAAAATTCACCCTGCCGAGTTTAATATTCTATGATTTTTATTTACTATTGTAATTGTAATTCATAATCATCCGGTTAGGATCGATCTAAACCAGTCCATTATGTATATGATTCAACATGCCAACGATTAAACAACTTATTAGAAATACAAGACAGCCAATTAGAAATGTCACAAAATCCCCCGCGCTTCGGGGATGCCCTCAGCGTCGAGGAACATGTACTAGGGTGTATGTGCGACTCGTTCAGATCATGAACTAGAACAAAGGAAAGAGGACAATGTTCAAATATCAATGATCAAATAGGATAGAAGGGAAAAACGAACTACATTTACTATCTAAAAATAAGAAAATGGATCATATCCCTTTTATTGTGTATGAAATTTATGGTTTCTATTGGTGTAAAACCACTCACCTCAATTCAAGATGAGAAGCAATTCTCCATTGGTAGCAAATGGTTATCCATTAAGCGGAGGAAATCTTAGTTAACCTAGACGCCTCTTGCAAGAACGGACTAACAGGGTCAGCTACCCAGCCAACTTTCATAATTAAATACCGTTACTGTATAGGTAGAGCTCGTTGTGAAAGACCTATTACTGGATAATTCATGGGTAGAGCCGAAGAATGTGAACTATACAAGTTAGCAATAACATTGATTAAATGAAGTAAAGGCTCCGGTGTATAG
>JARVZY010005748.1:10000-15000 GCA_030686995.1 Artemisia argyi
TGAATCGTACCAGCCTCTACTGGGGGTTATTACTCATTTTTGTACTTGCTGTTTTATTTTCCAATTATTTCTTCAATTAATAAAACGAGAGAGAACTAAAATAATAGACTAATCATTCTAGGTATTCTCTCTTTTAACCCATTCGGAAGGATCTCATCTGATAATTATCCATGACTGTTTATGTCTCTAGTATGACCACTTGATAAAATGTGGAGGGAAGTGGGGTAAATGGCCGATACTACTGGAAGAATTCCTCTTTGGATAATAGGTACTGTAGCTGGTATTCTTGTGATCGGTTTAGTAGGCGTTTTCTTTTATGGTTCATATTCCGGATTGGGTTCATCCCTGTAGTAATCTGATGAATTGAGTTGTAGACATGAAAGCGTAAGAACTCAACGGATTCCCTTCTTTGTTTGTCTGATTTAAGGTAGAAGGTCCCGTTGAGTTCTTAATAATTATAATATTTTTTTATAAGTTCATTGACGAAGTTCTATTTACTCAACAAATTTTCCCCTCCTCTTTTGTTTGTCCACCACTTTTTATAGTATATGTAATTATTAATTATTGTAATAGAATTTATAATTTATAATATAATAATTAAAATACAATACGCAATAACTCCAAAAAACGTTCTGATACATCTGTAAAAAACAGAAACTAACACTAGGAATGTTTGACGAACAGTATAAAGAATCATTATTATTTCGACACAAGAAAAGGATTTTTCACACCCCTTTTCTTGTGTCGAAGACTAGGAAGACGAATAAACCCTCCCAGAAATATTTGCTCCCTTCATTTATATTTATCCGTTCTATTTCCCTTTTACTTTTGGATAGGATCTAGCCAAAGTGAAATGTATTAGAATGAAATGCATTTTTTACATTTCAATCTGACAATAGCAACATAGCCCCAATTTTGAAAAAAAAAAGAAGGGGTCAAGTCAAATAGTCTTTCTATATACTATGTCTAGGAATGTCGTACAAGGAATTCCCGGCATCTCATAGAAAAAGAGTCTAAAAGAACAAAATTCTTTTTCTAATTTCTTTTTTTATCATAGATAATTGCTAATGCTTTTTACAAACTTGATGTCGATAAATACGCCAGTCTAGAAATTCATTTCGGACAATTGAACCTTCTCGAACTGTTTCTTTTTAAGAACCAAAAAGATTTGTGCCAAAATCACAGATGCGAAGAAGAACAAAAGACCTTGTACACGTAATGGATCTTGAAGTACTATTTCTGCATCTCCCTGACCAAATCCGCCCACATTAGGATTACTTGTCAACGGTTGATCCAATTTGATAGATTCACCTTCTGAAACAAGAAGTTCTGGCCCCGGAGGGATAATATCAACCACTTGACGTCCATCGGATGCATCCGCTATGGTTATTTCGTATCCCCCCTTTTCTTTTCGTAGGATTTTGCTTACTATACCTGATGCTGTAGCATTATAAACTGTATTGTTACTCTTGCTCCCATCAGGATAAATTTGGCCCCTTCCTCTGTTTCCGCCTACGTATATAGGATATTTTAAGAAGTGAATGTCTTTCTTAGTAGCGGGGTCGGGGGAAAGAATAGGAAAGGTGATTTCACTATATTTCTGACCAGGAACAGGGCCTATGACAAGAATATTTTTTTGGTTGGGGCGATAACTCTGAAAAGACAGATTGCCCATCTTTTCTTTTATCTCGGGGGAAATACGATCGGGAGGGGCTAATTCAAAACCCTCTGGTAAAATAAGAACAGCCCCTACATTCAAACCCCCCTTTTTACCATTAGCAAGAACTTGTTTCAGTTGCATATCATAGGGAATTCGAACAACTGCTTCAAATACAGTATCGGGAAGTACCGCTTGCGGAACCTCAATATCCACTGGTTTATTAGCTAAATGGCAATTGGCGCATACAATACGTCCAGTGGCTTCTCGTGGATTTTCATAACCCTGCTGTGCAAAAATGGGATATGCATTTGAAATGGATGTACGAGTTATGATATATATCATGAGCGATATGGAAATAGATCGAGTAATCTGTTCCTTTATCCAAGAAAAAGTATTTCTAGTTTGCATGGTCCAACCATTGATCCCGAAAATTTCTACAATAAATTGGGGTAGGTCACTAATGGAGTTTCCTATCCACGATTCTGTTATTTACTGGAATAATAATAATTTGACTGGATTAATATATAGGAATATAGGATGAATCTCCGGGATGGGTAGAAATATAAAGTTTTTTTCAATGCTTTGCTTATGTACAACTGCAAAGTAATAAGAAACATTATAATTAGATTAGGTAGATAATTTTTCAGTCATTCATTGAATGATAAATCACTACAAGTGACGGAGATACGCGATTTAAATAACGGAAAATCCAATATTTTAAAATTGTATCTAGAATGACTGGAAAAGTGGAAACAAGGCCAGATATAATTTGATCATTATGAACAAATCCAAAATCCTTGTAGACAAAGCCAATCAGCAGTTCCCAACCACGGGGCGAATGAAATCCGATACATAAATCAGTTAATAAAAGAAGAGAAAAAGCTTTTATTGTGTCACTTAAGTTATATAGGAATTCCTGAGCCCAAGAGTTAAGAATAACAAGTTCTTTATTACCCAAAATAGAATAACCACTTAGAATAATGAAACAGATTATATTTGTCGAGAAGTGCAAAATCGTATGAATACGACCCTCATTGTGTATCTTGATTAATTGGATTGTTTCTTTGTGAATTCCTATACGAAGGTTTTGTAGATGTGTCTCCGAGTATTCCTTGATCATTTCCTCTAAGAGGAGGAGTTCCTTTAATTCTTTGAATTTTTCTAGAATACTATTTTCTTCAATATCATTCAAAAAAGTTTCGGATTGCCTAGTATTCCACCAATTTGTAATCCATGATTCCAGACTTTTTTGAAATGAGAGCGAAATCCACCAAGGCAAAAATACTATAGATGCAAGATAGAAAAGAGGAGTTAATGCTTTCTTTTTTGCCATTTTTTCATCTGTGAATTGTTAATGAATCTTATTCGTCGACTTTATGTAATCTAAGATTTCTCTCACGCATCAGTTCTATTACAAGTATCGAATCTATGAATCTATTCACTCTTTTTTATTATTATTTTTTTTTATTTTTTTATTGTTCCATATATGTCTGCTTTGACTCGAATGGATGTTCTGAAGAAATTTCAATTAAGTTATGTTATAGAAAAAGAGGATTCTTGCGTTTTTGCCCTCCTGCTGAGAAAGCATGCATTTGTCGGCTCATTTCTTAAAACACTTCAATTGGTACACGCAAGAAATAGGCCAATTCAGCAGCTTTTTGTTCCATTTCCCGTGGAGTAAAATTCTCATCAGTACGAGTCAATGGAATGGCTCCCTGGCCTTTGATATCCATATAAAGGACACGACGAGCATAAATACCCTCTTTAACTTCTACTCTGACGGACTGAATATCTTTTATAAGAAATCGGAGGAAGACCCGACGATTTTTTCCAGGAAATCCCCAACGAAAAATACACACTATTCCGTCTTTTCTATCAAATCGATCATAACCACTACCTACATTCCACGAAATTGTGCACCACAAATAAGAGCTAATAAAAAGACCCGCGATCCCATAGAAAGACATCACAATTCCTTGTGGAAAAAAAACGATTTCCTGAGACGGAAATAAAGATATCAAATTTCTACCAAGATAACTCGAGGTTCCAACCAACAAGAATCCTAATGAACCTAAAAAAAGGATAACAGCCCAGCAGAAATTACTTGTTTTTCGAGCCCCTGTTATAGGTTCTATCCATATATGTTCTGATCGACAACTCATAGTTGATCCAGTTGCTTTTTTTTGGAATTGAGAGAATACCCCAAATGAATTTTACTTTAGTCCTTTTGTTTCCGAAGTAACTCGCATCAACTAGCACTAGTTTGATGTGAACCTTTAGGAGTAATTCATTAAATTGGTTAGATCTAAACTAATAACATACCCTTCGTATGATCTCACTAAAGATAGCCACATGCATATAGATGGACCAACTTTACAATTAAGCCGTCCGCCAATTCGGGTCTATTTGAAAATAGCTAGAATATAGCATTTTGGGAGATTTTCGTCGGAAGACGCTTATACCATATTTTGCTAAAAGGATATCTGTGTTATGATACAAGCGTCAGTTTAAAAATGAGATTTTGTGCCCTCGGCTCTAAACAATCTTGTTTTTTTGAACATGAAGAAATAAAGAAGCCATTGCGATTGCCGGAAATACTAGGCCTACTAAAGGGACCAAAACAGAGGGAAAGTTAAGAGTTGTCATAGAATGGGTACCTCGCTTTACTATTTGTACCTGTTATTATTATTTAGATTTTATATTTATAGAATATAAAGATATTATATATAAAGATATCTTATATCTTATTATAAGTATAATTTGATAATTCTAAATTGGAATTATTATTAATTAATATCTCTAATCTATTCTAATTCTAAATTCTAAATGAGTATATAATGTAGTTTTTCATCCCTCTACATGAAAGATTTGAAAGGATATGGATGAGATATTATTTGATTCATTTTTTTCTCTTGTCTTCAAATTTAATTTACTAAGCAAAAAGTTTCTTAAAAATGAATTAGATTCTATTTATTTAGTTTTATATATTAAAGGGTTTGTTAGAATCCCATCCAGCAGGGATTCTTAGTCAAAATAGGATTATCGTAAGGTATAGAAAGATAAAATTCTATTATTCCGATAAACTAATTACTTGTTTGCTCAAAATAATTCAACTTCATGTTCTAATTTTGATTCAAAGGAAAGAAAGTGTGGAGTTGAAATAACTCACTCAGAACGCTTTTTAAAGGATTACGTGGTACGATTAGATCGAATAAGCCCTTCTGGAATAAATACTCAGCCGCTTGTGAACCTTCGGGTACTGTTTTATTTAATGTTTGTTCAATTACTCTTTTACCCGCAAAGGCAATGTAGGCATCGGGTTCGGCAATAATGATATCCC
>JARVZY010005749.1:0-28654 GCA_030686995.1 Artemisia argyi
TTGCAACCCCATGAAAAAAATTAAAAAAAAAAAAAAAAAAAAAAAAAAAAAAATGACTGCATTTGCATGACAACTATCAGCAAACAGTCGTTTACTTGGTCACCACAGTTTTATCCGCCACCTGATCATCTAGCAACTGAGTTGGCGGCGCTTCATCCATGATGGATTCGATAATATCTTTTGTATTCAAAAAACTAGGCTGGTTCGTGGAAGATAACATTCTCGCCCACATCCTATCTGTTATCACAACTTTGTTTTGTTTCTCCGTGATTCTCTGCATACACAAATACATAAATAATACACTCACTTGACCAGTGTTTTCTGTTATGGGGTCATATACTTATATTAATGGAACTGTAACTTACATAAAAAGGTAGGTAGCATTCTCTACCATGGACAGGGCCAACTGTAAAGCCAGTGTATCCAGCCATGGCTCCGTGAACAGCACTTTGAGCGAGGAGTGTGCTGTAAACGTTATCTGATGCGTTACTAGGAACAGCTCGAATCATGTACGTAGGATCTGTCAGATACACACTTGTTAAAAAGATCATTTAATGATTCATGGGGTGTTTGGATTTGAGTTTTAGAAGTGAATATGACATGCTAATAAGCTGCAAGCAAAGCACTTCAGATACAACAATTGGATATGTTTCTGTTGCTTGAAGTCTCGATAACCATAATTTTCTAGGCATGCAAATTCTGTTAGAATGACTAAAACGCATTCTTGAACACGATGCCATTTTTGTAAGAACATGGGTAAATAGGTCATTTGTGTCCATCATTATGTTATCAGTTTCGTTGCTACTAGTATGAAAATCATTATACAATCATATTATCAGAAGCATAATATCGAAACATCAAAAAGCTACAAAGTACAGATCCAAACACCTCCTTATTTGTCAAGAACCCATCCTTACCTATGTATTTAAGGTTGAGCTCCATATCTGTTTGTTTCTTGAAATGATCCTGCTCATAAGAATCAGAATAATTTAAAAAAAAAAAAAAAAAAAAAAAAAAAAAAAAAAAAAAAAAAAAAAAAAGCAGCTTAAACACAGATTAACCAATAAAGGTCAAATCTTCTAATTATCAGTTTTCTGAATATTAACTAATACATAAATGTTTGTACTTGTGTTGCTTACCTTGATCTTTTGAGATAACCACAGACCAATATCCTCTAAAACCCTGTTCCCAGAAGCGTCCTTGCCACCAGCCATTCGGCTTTCAGCAACAAGATCCTGGCCCGCGCCTTCTGCCACAACAATTACCATATGCCCATTTTCTTTGATTCTTTTTTCTATGTATTCAAAAAGACCCCCTGGTCCTTCCAGATAGAAAGGTGACTCCGGAATCAAACAACAGTCAACATCTCGACTTGCAAGAGTCGCATACATTGCAATAAACCCTGTACACAATTTTGAAATGATTATCTTGCGGAAACAAGCTAACCATAGAGAAAAATATATCTTACAAAAACAAACAGCTTACCACTATTTCGTCCCATTAATTTAACAAGACCGATACAGTTTTCATTACTTTCTGCCTCAACATGTGCTGCGTTGATAGCACGTTGAGCCTCTTCAACAGCCGTATCAAAACCAAATGATTTATCAATTATCTGTAAAATAAGATCAAAGATAATTGTGATAACAGTGCAGAGGACAAAAACCAATAACAATCTATAAGTACCGGAATGTCATTATCAATAGTTTTTGGAATTCCGACAACTGCGACTTTAAGACCCCGTCTTCTGACCTCCTGCATGAACACAAAAGCTTACACTTTACGTACACTATATTCATTAAAAGAACTAACTTTGTCCCAAACTTTGAGGATTATAAGAAAACACACCTCATAGATAGCAGACGCCCCTTTATGTGTTCCATCTCCTCCTATTATATATACCTAATATATAAAAAAATTATTCATTAAGGTAATGAATATGTTATGGAAATAAGCTCACAAACAATATGTAAAGCTACCCTTTTTTTATGGTGTGTTATCTGACCTGATTAATTCCCCGATCTTCAATACTACTGATTATCTTTTGGTTATCATAGCCACCTCGTGATGTGCCGATTACAGTGCCACCACGTTTATGAATACCGTTAGTAACTTTAGGTGTTAGTTTTATCGTATTTCGAGAGTAGAAACCTCTGTATCCTCCCTGCATATTCGTAAAAGTAGCATATAAGATTGTGTAGATTTTGTAGCAAATAAAAGAAAATATTACGGAGTAGGTTTTTTTTTTTTTTTTTTTTTTTTTTTTTTTTTCTTTATTTTTTTTTTTAATTTTTTTTAATAAGGATAAATGGCGTTTTTTTAAGGATAAATGGCGACGGCTAGGGTTTGACGAGTGCCATAAAGGAGGCGGCGGCTCACTTAGCCGCCTAGGTCTGAGGATTAGATCCGCTCCGATATCATGTCAAATAATGAAAACCTGGTCAGAGGTATATATTGTATTATTAATATGTATTTATAGTGCAACATAGTAGATACCGGAAACCCTAGAAACCCAAATGACCCAAAGCCCACAACCGGGCTTGGGCTATCTACCTCTAATACTACCTCGCAATCCGAACGGCAAAATCGCAAAAGCTCAGATTGGATTACAAAACTAAAAAACATGAAAGCAATGAAAACGTAATTTGTTGATAAAGAATTTCGGCAACAAGCGAAAGCAATTCTTCAAGTAGCAGTAAAAGCAAATATCATATTTGTTGATGAAGATATCCGATAGCAAGCGGAAGATTAATCTTCACCACCCAACAAATGCAGAAGTAGCAAAACAAAGAATAAAAGCAGACATTTATTTTTTATTTTTTTTTAAGGTTTGACGGGGTGCCATAAAAGAGGCGGCTCAACTTAGCCATCTAGGTCCAAAGATCAGACCCGCTCCAATACCATGTTAAATAATGAAAACACCCCGTCAGAGGTATATATTGTATTATTGATATGTATTTATAGTGTAACATAGAAGATACTGGAAACACTAGAAATAGTATTAAGGAAAATTAATGCAAATTAATGTCTGACTTACTTCAATTCCTTCGATTCTTGTAACGCCATATATGTCGTGTAAACTACCAACTAATTCTCTAATCACAGTGTTGAGACCGGGGCATAGGCCCCCACATGTCACTATACAAGCGTAAACGTCATCGGACTTGAAGTAGACCTGAAGAAACAAGTGATGAGCAAATTGTAATGTATATGCCTTGGTAACATACCAGGCCAGTTAGAGTTTATGTTCATCTTATTAATACATGCCAATAGCTCGTGCTTGTGTGTTTTAAAAGTAGTGATATAAAATTTCAGAATCTAATAATCAGTTGTTGAATATAGTGATCTGACTTGTTTCTGTTGTTTATAGTTGTAATACCAAGATAATCATGTGTCGAGTGTTTGGCAAATTGTGATAACTTATTAAACTATCTTTAAAACTGCCAAAATGGACATTTTGTTAAAAAAAGGAGAGACTGTCAGTGAAATGGGAGTAAAAGTAAATAGCCTATTAAATTAGTGTAAACGGAGAGGTAAATAGATAAATTCACTCTTAGATGATCGATTTTAATAACCAGATTATCAGTTCCATAACGAAAATCCAAACATTTAGTTAAGGGCTCAAGGGAATGTTTTGTACCTTTTGACGGGGTCCAGCACGTCGAAAATGTATGCCTCTAGGACTATCCACATGAACAACTATCTAGAGAAAAGGAAACAAAGGATGACATAAGCACACAGGCTTGGTAATCACAATATCACATTAAAAACACACACACAAGATGTTAACGAGTGACAAACATATGCTTCTACGGGTGTCATTAGGATCTCAAGAAAATTGTGTGCATCATTAATGGAAAGCTAGCTCCTAGAGTAACAAATCCATATTTTACAACAATAAATTAGCCGAATGTAAAATAGCAAAATGCTGACCTGTTGAGGCACAGTGTCATCCGTATCAACAAAATACTGTCTGAGAAAACACAAAAACAAGTTTTTAAGAATCAAACCTATGCCAACAATAACAATAAAAAAAAACTCCAATTATTCAAAGTACTATGACTATTGACTTACTTAACAACCGCATACGCAGGATTACCTTGCAGCGGGTTAGGATACGTCTGCAACATAGACACACATAAACATCAACATAAACTCCATATTACCATTTCACTCACACAATTACATCCAAACTAGCTTGCACATGTCCCATGGTGCTATTTGTATCAGCGTAAAAAATAAATCTAAGTATACCAACTACAAACATATAGCTTTAATTATTGCTAGGGTGGCAATTCCCGACATGACACGATAATGACACGAACTCGACACGAAGTTAAACAGGTTTGGGTTGAGGATAATTAGGTTTGGGTCAAAAACAGGTCAACCTGTCTAACCCGTTTAATAAACGGGTCGTGTTTGGGTTGAGTAAGTGTTAAACAGGTCAACACGTGAACCGTTTAAGTATATAAGCCTCTAAAAATAAAATATATAACTTGGTTTTAATGTTGGATATAGATTAAATGTATTTTGTTACGTACTTAATATGAGTGAAGCTTAATATGAGTGAAGTACGCTTCTAACTTAAATATTATATATTGAAATTGACGCTTATAATTGAGATATTATTGAAATTGTCGTAGTTATTTGTATGTTATTTCTATCATATTTTAGATCATTATATCATTTTTGCATTTAAACTAGTTAAATCAACAAACCGCCAACCTTATTCACTGATTGACCTATTTACTTAAACAGGTTAAATGGGTCACAAACGGGTTACGCGTGTTATGCAGGTTTTGTTAGGGTAGAGCTTCTTGACACGATTAATAAATGGGTCGTGTCTGGATAGAGGTTATTTCAACCCGCGAAACCACGAACCCAAATAGGTCAACACGAACACGACTCGATTGTCACCCCTAATTATTGCACGCATTTTCACAACTAAAATTGTTAGTTATGACTTATGATCACTTATGCTTTTCAAAGAAATTAATGATCACCTATAAACTAATTAATTCCTAATTGATCTCCTCAAGCCCCAACATATCATATCAAAATCAATACTAATAAAAAAAGAACTATATAATAATCCAATAAATTAAACATATATAAGTAAACTTAACAAGTAACATGCCTTATCAAATGCTACATGATTATCAAGACAAATAAATTAATACTACCATCTATCAAATAAATTAATAATCACACTCCATTCATCCGAGGGTGAAGGGAGACGGAACTGTAGTACAGAAGAGAATATGAAATATATATATATATATATATATATATATATATATATATATATATATATATATATATATAAAGTATGACTTCAACTAAAACGATTAACTTTAAACAACATATTATAAGTTTACTTTTCACATACTAGTAGACTAATTAAGTAGAACACAAGTTCTTTAGGACAAGGTGTATTTAGGAGAATCTGAGATTTTTTTATGAAAATTAGCGCAACGAAACAAAATTTCATCACCCCCGTGACATCGCGGGACCTCCTAGTTCCGTCTATGGGATAACAGAAAATAACATAATCATATAGTCATATACTGTAGTTATTATGTAAGAAGAAGATAACAACATACAGGAAGATTAGGAATATAATCAGACAAATGAGGAACATCTTGAAGAACATATCCATGATCACCATTTATTACTTTTGGTTCACTTGCTGGTATACCCATGATCGGATTCTTTACTTTATTATTCTCAGTCAGCAACTTAATATCACCAAATCAATACTTCTTACTTATAATATGTCGACATTACTTTTAGGACCTTGATGGCCTCTATTTTGATACTACTGAGTCGGCGGAGCCGATTTATAAGTCGGTTCTAGTATGTATCATAATATTTGTTCTTGCATCTTTATCTTGTCGGATATTACTATAAAGAAATATATTACTCTGTTAAAAAAAACAGATACCCACTTCACATTTAACATACTCTTCTAAAACGTACAACATCCTGGCTCAAGGGTAAAACTACTAAAGCCCAGCGGCGGACCTAGCCGAAAAACTAAGGTGGTTCCTTAATATAGTAAAAATAACACAAATCGACGGGTCAACCAATTACCCGGTCAATGTGTCAAGTCGGGTCCAATTTAATGGTTAAGGTGTTTATAAACATGTATTCGTGGTTTGCATAGCTTTAAAAAAGTTTATAATTGTAATATCAGATGATTATATCTTTCGGTGCATAATATTTATATACAATAGTACGATAGTTACTAAACAATTAATCATTTATTAACTTAATGTTAAAGCTAGATTTCAACATCTTCACTTATGCAAATAACAATATTCAAAGTGACAATCAAATTTAATTATTTCGAGCATACATAGACGCACTACCAAATAAGGAGCTGGGTTATTTTTCTTTTTTGCAACAAATAGAGTAATAACAAGCATATCTATGCATTTTGGCTTTTTGTGAAGGGTATCAAATACAAAAGTAAGCTAAGTTGAAGGGTAAAAATAAGATATTGAATAAACACTAACCATTATAAAGAAATAAGGTACTTTTGGTCATCTTCTTTACCACGTAAATGTACAGTCACACAAACCTTTAAACTTCCATTAAAAGAGACTTTCAGTGTTGTTTTGTTTTGTTTTCTCAATGAATCTGTCATTCTTTCTTCTTATCTAGACACATAAGGTGATTCCCGACCTAAATCTAAGGTAGGTCCCAAATTTTTTCACACATAACTTCTAAAGGGTTTCAATTTCTAAGGTGGTTCCCGGGAACCACCTAGTTCCAACATAGGTCCGCCTCTGCTAAAGCCATCGCTTTAGGCCCTAAAATTTTTAAGGCCTCCGATTTTCTAAATCACCATCATGTATAAAGTTGTTACATGTTGGTGATTTTGCATCACCAATATGATTTAAGTGTAATGGATTGACTTATTTGATCAATGTGTAATCATGATAAATGTTCAACAAGTCGGGGTTGTGCGGAGTGCACACTTGTATGATCTTATTATGATTATCCCCGAATCACGGGGTTCCGGGGGCAGCGCCCCCGGTAGCAGGGTTCCCGGTATTTCGGACCTTAATTTTACCCTTTGATTTAACTGATTCGGTAGTTAATTAACGGCTATGGCAGTTACTACCGTATTCAGTTTTTTGGTCATATGTTCATTCTGTTTCTCTGGTTCGGTTTTCATAACAACGAACACACATTCTCGTTTCTAAAATCCGAGTTTTATCCGATTTGAGATTTCGATAGAACCATCGAAATACTTCGATCTGATAGTGTTTACACGACTCTCAGATTGTTGTGATCCTAATAACTCTAACATTACATATATTCTTCAGCATCGCCTTTAGGGCCCCGACATTTTTTAAGCCGAAACCAAATCTACATATATCTCTGTTCTTGAAGCACAAAGTTTATTAAATACTAAGTCCATAATTTTAGTTTTATGAAAACGATCAATATTGTCTTTTGAAGCAATGGAAAACAATCAATTAAGCTCATTTAGTAATTTTTAGTCCCCTGGTTTGCTAAAATACATGATACAAGCTAGAATTTGAGGCCACGTCTATTTTTATTTTTATTTTTTAGGCATACGGACAATCAAATACCAAGTCTATCATTTTGGTTTTATAAAACGGACCAAGATCATCTTTTAAGGTAAAGGGAAAAAATGAACTAAGCTCATTTTCGTAATCTAATTCTTAAAGACCGAAGTATTTTCGTAATCTAATTCTTAAAGACCGAAGTAATAGATAGGGCTATAAAGAACGAAAAGCTCGACGATGTATTTGTGAATTCTATTTTGATCAAGTATTTTTTTTTTTTTTTTTTTTTTTTTTTTTTTTTTTTTTGTATTTTTTGTATTTTTTGTTTAATGTGTTAATAAATGAATATGAAGAAACTTTTTTCTTATACAATGAGCACGAGCATAATTTTTCTTTCGCTTAATTGTTTTAAGTATTCATGTAGGGTTTGTTTGATTAAATGTTCACAAAAAAACACATACAAGCGCACTCGTGTTGTTCAATTATGTCGTCTTAGCCCTACTTTCAGATCACGGAAACAACGACGTTTGGTTTTTCTACTTGTCATTTTGTCTTTCAATCATCAACCGACTTTTAATCTACTAAGCGTTCTTGGTTTTTCTAGATAGACATTATATAGACAATTTTACTAAAATCATAGCAAATAATAAAAAGGCCCCATTTTTAAACTTTGCTTTAGGCCTCGGTAAGGATTGAGCCGCCTCTATACCTTATTACATTTATTGTGTACAAATGATTATACCATGAAATCGTTCCAAAGAAATCAAAGTGCCCGTAAATACAATAACTTCAATATCCAACAATTTCCTGCAGCCGAATCATCCTTTGAAGTAGAGTTTCTCAGCAAAACTAAACCGTCATCCTAGTCTGAGTTATCATCGACATTCCTATGCATCTTAAATTTCTTGTATGCTTTCTCTATCTTGCTAGCCGAAACTTCCGATTCACTAGTATTTTTTTCCTCTTGAACCAACACCCTCACGCACTTCCTCTTCTTCCTCACCCACTTTTTGCTGCGCCAGTTTTATTCACACAACTGGGTTGATGGTTGATGGTTGTGAAATCTATATAATTGATTTAATAGGTATGTAGTAGGATAGTTTTGATGAAAAAAATGGAGTTCAAAGACACATTGCCACTACGTGAGTTATGTTTCTTCCTCAAAAAACTACCACCAAAGCAATGTTACCTTTTATTTATTTATTTATTTATGTATTCATTTTTATTTTTATTTATTTTTTAATATCATAGTAAAATTTGAAACACGCATTAAAAAAAAGGAAGTGATACTTACACCACTTTTTTTATGCACACACCACAATTATGCATATAGCATGTTGTAACATGTGCATTAATGATGTAACATTGTGGTGTGTGCATAAAAAAAATTGTGTAAGTATCACTTCTTTAAAAAAAATGACTTACACGATCAACTCCAAAAAACAACATTTCTTTTTGGACTTTTGTTTAGACAAGCAAATGAATACGTATAATATAATTAATGTTTATTTTTTTCTTGCTATGGTTCTTACTAGTTATAAAGCTCGCGCATTCGCGAGTTTTTTTATTTTTATTTTTTTTATTTTATTATTATTTATTATTTTTTTTAATGATATATTTTTATTTATTAAAAAATAAATACTTTAATTTTTGTTTTGTTTGATTTATGATTTTTAATTATAATTTTTTACCTTTTTATTATTAAAGATAATTATTTAAAAAGTTTAATAGTTGCATTTTATTTATATTTTTTTGTATTTATCGTCTATTTATGTAGTATACCAACAAAACGAATTTATAAATTTATAAATAAAAAAATAATAATTAAAATATTACCTGATAAAAAAATATATTTTTTTTAAATACGAAAGTCCTCATTTGAGGTTTTGTTTTAATATATAAAAGATATCCCCTGTTTTACATTCTATAAATTCATTATTAATATCCATAATTCAGATAACATTTTTTTTTACGGCAATTGTGGCTACATGGCTCCTAGCTCAGAAGGCGTAGCGTGCCCACACAACCATGTTAGTCCAGCCACTACAACAAATTTGTCATTTTTACACACTTTTTTCTTCGCACTTTATAAAGTGTGAACTTTTTCTTAAAGGTATTCACACTTAAGAGTGTGAATAATTGTTTCAAAATCTTCACACTTAAAAAGTGTGAAGAATTTCAATCTCACACTTAAAAGTGTGAAGAATTATTTTAAAATCAAAAGCATCACACTTAAAAGTGTGAAGAATTATTTCAAAATCAAAATCATCACACTAAAAAGTGTGAAGAATTGTTTTAAAACCCTCACACTTAAAAGTGTGAAAATATTTATAAACCTTCACACATAAAAGCGTGACAATATTTGCTACACCCAATTGGTTCACACACATGCTAGTGTGAACTTTTTAATTCTTCACACTTTAAAGTGTGGCGCCATGCTCTAATAAGTGTGAGCATGTTACTATTTTGTTGTAGTGAGCCTAGAAGGCAATGACACCATTCCCTTTTACGCACGCGAGAGGAAACCCCTGTCGCCCTAGACAAGACTCGAACTTGAGACCTTGTCTAAGAGGGTAAAACCTCGATACCGCTACACCAAAGACCCATTGGTATAATTCAAATAACATTATATATACCGTTTCATGTCAGGTTTCACCACTACAAGAAAATTTGGAAATTCTTACTTACCGTAGCTCTTTTCGCTATGTTTCCATCGACCATCGTTGGCACAAGTTGGTCAACTCAAGTTCACAAATAAGTCACCTTTTGAAACTCACATGTTCTTTTCCAACATGGGAGTTGTTTCCTACGTTATTGCAATACCCACTTCAGTGCTATTTTTTGCTATGGCAAATTACATTGAGGATTTTACCAAATAATGCTCGTCGCGTATGTACTACTTTTACATGATCCTAAGATGTGTCTTTTGCTTCTCGGCGATTCTTGCACCTCTCTCGTTTGTGTTGGTGTTGCTCATCCCAAACGCGGGGTACTATTGGATTGAGTATTTGATAATCTCTCTACTTTTTGTAGTCATAGTTACATATAATGTTATTGACTACTTAGAGTTACATCGCAAGATAAAATCATCCAACTTAGCTTGAGCAAGATCCAAAGAGACGTATAGACATCGTCGTGTTCCATAGCGTAGAGAATATATGCAAGTTCAGGTTGTAGTTTGCAATATTAAATATTCAAGTTTGGTATTTCTGTTACTAAGTCAGGTCAAGCTTAAAGAGTGTATCTTATCTTATAATCATAACTATTTATAATGCATGTAGACTTGAAATTAGTATAGCAAAATCACTTAAATAACCTCGAGTGTAATTCACATTATTTAGTCATCAATAGAAAAATGATTAAAATCCCTTTGATTAATGAAAGCCAAATCTTTAATACCTCTTTAATTTCATATATAAAAAAAAAAAAAAAAAAAAAAAAAAAAAAAAAAAAAAAAAAACATATTTACCCACTTTCATTTATTTTACCTAAAATAAATAGTAAGATGACCATTTTACTCTCCGCTTTTTCAATTTGATAGCGTTCTTCCCCATTTAGCTTTAGAACTAGATTTCGTTGATTAGAACATTGATTACCTTTTAAAAAATAAAAAAGAACTTTATAAATCGAATTTAAACTATTAAATTTTACTAACAAAAGTCAAACAAATAGATTATCACTTCCCACCAAGAACACTTTCAAATTCACATATGGGCAAATTCCATATTAAAATTACAAGCAAGCATAACGGCAGTTTCTGAATCAAAGAACAATACACAAAAAAGGTGTTAAAATATAAATTAAGATAAACCTCTTCAATTATATGGAAGAAAAATAACGAACATCTTCGAGCATAATAATCTTCTATTAAAAGTCCATTTCAATGAAGTTGCACTACGGAAAAAATAAGACCACAAAGTTTTAACCTAAATGATATCATAGGAACTTGTTAATAGTTAATACTTAAGATAAAACCGTTTGAAATAAAACCAAATTTGAAATAAAGGCGTTTAATTAAAAAGATATTTCCGTTTCGAGATGACATATTATATTTCACAATCAAGTTGAGTTCTCCAAACAAGAGTTTGCTAGATAAATGGGGGCAACATAGGGCTCATGGCTTCTGCTTTAGTACTCTACTTTGTGTTGGAAAAATGGTTTTTGCAAAACGATTTTTTGCATATTTTGGACACCAAGTACGGCGTGCTTGCTGCAATTTTTCCAACTGTTAACTATTTCAACTAACATTCATACGTAAAAATGCTCAATCCACATATAATCAAACTTCATTATATTCATTCATTCATTAAAACAATCCTTAACTTTCCAGGATTACAATATTTTGGTACATTTTATTCAAATCATGAAAAATAACATAAAAATAAAAATAACTAAAATAAAACAAACTTAGGAGCGTATGTTGCTACTCCTATCCATCATCCATGTTTTCAAGCTCTGAAATAACCATGTGACATGATGTCACTCAGTTTGTATTCTCTTGACAATTTCCTTTCAGTTTCAACCTAGGGAGCATCAATCACAAATGGCTTTTGTTGTTCATTTTCCACACATATTTCAGCGCACAGAGTAATTTCTCCAATATTATAACTAATAATGCTCCTAGTCTGTTCCAAAAATGGTCTACCTAAGACTACCCCTGCTTTCACATTATCCTCCACATAGAATTCTAACTCATATCCCTTAGTTTTCTTAATAGAGTCATAATTAGTTTCTCCAACTAGATTCATAAGCAATTTCTTGTTAACTTTCTTATCTCCATTCTCTAAAATTTCACAGGTTACCCCAAGTTGGTCCACTAACTCTTGAGAAATCAGATTTTTTTCAATATCAAGGTCCAAGATACCATCAGAAGCAAATAACCCTTCCACATAACATGGTGTAATATATTTTTCTCCAACTTCTTCTTCGTCAGCCATCCTATGGATCGAAAAACTTAGTCTCCTCACTAGTTTCAAAAGCTATTATATTCAGTTTTTCAAAATTCTTCTCAATCCCAGTGGTGTCCTGGTAAATAGTGAGTATACCATTAGCAAAATCCACAATTCCCTTTGCTAACACCAAGAAAGGTCTCCCAAATATAACACTAGGTTCCCATTCATTTTCACTTGGGTTGACATAAAATTCTACCAAGAATACATCCTCATTCATTTGAACAAATAATTTCTTATTGATTATTTAACTTTCATTTTCCCTTTCCTCAAAACTCAACCCAAGTCTCTTCATTAGTTCTTTAGACACATAGTTCCTGTTGTAATCCAAGTCAGCAACAGCATCATTAATGTAAAAATTCTCCACATGGCAAGGAGTAATGAACTTCATACAACATTCTTCTGATTCCATCATGTTAAAGATGTGAATCCTTTGCTCATTCTTTTTCCCCATGTCTGTTATGTCAAAAGTAACTGCTCCTTGCCAAGTTTCTTCACTTTCCACTTGGTCCTTCTTAGTAAGAGAATTTCCTTTATCGAGACACATACGTCCAATACTTGATTTTGTGTCCATTTCGAATATTTGACAACATAAAATCAAATAAACCATTAGTATGTTAGCACAAACAAAACTAAATGATATTTTGCACTTCAATAACATTAGTAAACATTCAGAAATCAAAAGACAGATTGGTTTAATCATAACAAACAAGATAAAAGTCTTCTGTGAAATTTTTGTCATAAAATGTAACAATTCGAAATTTCAGGTTAACTTTTATTCCCGAAAATTTCACTATTCACTTTTTACTATTCACTTTTACTATTCACTTTTCACTATTCATCTCAGAAATTTTTATTTCATATTCTCGTAAGTTAAACTATTTTAACGATAATCCGAGAGTTTGACGCTCGTCGGATCATTTCTGCAAAAATCACAAAGCCGTGTCCGAGATTTACTTTTAGGTTTAAACGTCCTTCCAGCATCCCGATATATCCATAAAACATTATAAACAATAGAAATATGATTTTCTTTCATTTTAGGACAATTCCAAAAGTTTTGGAATTTTACGTTTTTCAGTTCAGCGTTTTACGCGAATTACGCGTTTTAGACCCGTGTTTCCAGTTTTTAGCAGGGTTTTAGCACCCGATAGAACCTACCACTCATTTTATATTTTATTATGGAGTATATTGATAAGTTCTGACTGTAACAATTCGAAATTTCAGGTTAACTTTTATTCCCGAAAATTTCACTATTCACTTTTTACTATTCACTTTTTACTATTCACTTTTCACTATTCATCTCAGAAATTTTTATTTCATATTCTCGTAAGTTAAACTATTTTAACGATAATCCGAGAGTTTGACGCTCGTCGGATCATTTCTGCAAAAATCACAAAGCCGTGTCCGAGATTTACTTTTAGGTTTAAACGTCCTTCCAGCATCCCGATATATCCATAAAACATTATAAACAATAGAAATATGATTTTCTTTCATTTTAGGACAATTCCAAAAGTTTTGGAATTTTACGTTTTTCAGTTCAGCGTTTTACGCGAATTACGCGTTTTAGACCCGTGTTTCCAGTTTTTAGCAGGGTTTTAGCACCCGATAGAACCTACCACTCATTTTATATTTTATTATGGAGTATATTGATAAGTTCTGACTGTAACAATTCGAAATTTCAGGTTAACTTTTATTCCCGAAAATTTCACTATTCACTTTTTACTATTCACTTTTTACTATTCACTTTTCACTATTCATCTCAGAAATTTTTATTTCATATTCTCGTAAGTTAAACTATTTTAACGATAATCCGAGAGTTTGACGCTCGTCGGATCATTTCTGCAAAAATCACAAAGCCGTGTCCGAGATTTACTTTTAGGTTTAAACGTCCTTCCAGCATCCCGATATATCCATAAAACATTATAAACAATAGAAATATGATTTTCTTTCATTTTAGGACAATTCCAAAAGTTTTGGAATTTTACGTTTTTCAGTTCAGCGTTTTACGCGAATTACGCGTTTTAGACCCGTGTTTCCAGTTTTTAGCAGGGTTTTAGCACCCGATAGAACCTACCACTCATTTTATATTTTATTATGGAGTATATTGATAAGTTCTACCATATTTATAAGTTTCATATTTTTAAGATACCCGGTTTTACGTTTCGTGGCCTAAAAACTTACGGTTAGCAATTTACGGAGTCAAAACTAGCTACATACTTAGGATATTATCATCCAAAGACCATGACTACTCATCTAGTCACCCATATCCATTCCAAACCGCCATAGGGGTGGGGGGAGTCACCATGTGTGGTTAAATCTTGACCATTGATTCTTTAGATCATTACAAGTGTCTTAAACTAACCATGGTTAAATTCTAACCCAATATATGGTTAACTATTTTTCCTACCCTATAAATACCAAGCTAAAACACATAGAAAACTTGCACCACACCTTCTTATAACCTTCAAGTCCTAAAACCTAAGGCACTTCTCTTATATTTTGTAAGAAAGTTAACTAGTTTTTGAAAGAAAACTAGTGTTTGATCTTCAATCTTGGAAATTTTCTAAGAAAAGTTGTTATAACTTTAAAGTCTTCAAGAAGGCGTCGTTATAATCTTCAAATAACCTCGGTTTATCATAGATTGCAAAGGGTGAAGCTTAAGTCTATCAAAGTCCGTACCTTACTAGTTACTTACCTTTCTTAAGAGAAAGCCAAAAGTTGTAAGCAAACCCTAACATACTCCTTGCTTAATTATCATTTTCATGCTCTTTGTGTTCCTTTCATGCTATATATGTTCTTGTTATTGTGTTCATGATGTTTAAAAATGGATAAAACAAGTATTAGTATACATATGTTAACTTATGACAAGTAAACAAGCAAACTAGTGATTTTTATGAAAAACCACGACCACAATAGTATAACTTTGATATTTGACACTTACTTACTGTTAAAGAGGACTTAACAAGGAAAACATAGCAATTTGAATCACCCAAAACGAGTACACGAGTCAAAAGTTATGACCATTTGAAGTTAGCGAAACCAAAACGGCAAATCTGCCTAAATAGCATTCTGATCAAATTATGATTTTGAAAGTCCCACTTCTGGTCCGATTCATCAAAAAGTTAAAGCACGAAAGTTGTCCGGAACGACGTTTTCGTTCAGGAACAAAGAAGCTCGAGCCCTGAAAACGCTTTCTGAGTGATAAATTTCTTCAAATTCTTAACAGCCCATTTTTAGACCAAAGTTACTATATAATCATTATAATTAGATGAGACCAAGAGGTCTAATGACCTAAAGCCGAGACCACAACCATGGCTAAAGCCAAGGTTGAGTCTCAAGATCATGGTAACAATGACCAAGGTCACGGCAAAGCTACGGCTAAAGACCATATAACTATTAAAGATCAAAAAGTTTATATATATATATATATATATATATATATATATATATATATATATATATATATATATATATATATATATATATATATATATATATATATATATATGTTATCAAATACTACAATAGTAGGGAGCCTCATGTGAGGAGTTCATTGAGTAAGCCGTCGAGACGAGTTGTGGATTTACGAGTTAAAGTGTCCTGGCTCCTCGAACGTTTACTCCATGACTTCTGAATTATGTCGGCCCGAACGGTAGTAAGAGATATACAACTTATACATGTTTCATAGACCACTTATATTCAACGACTTACACTATATACTAAGTACTACATCATGAACATTATGCAAGACATATATGGGCAATTCTTCGTATTCTTAGACGTTACTCCAAACCTAAGTCGCAACGTTCTATTATAGGCTGCTCTTAGAGACTTTCGCGATTCGACTATCACTATCATTTCTCATTACATAAGCTTAAGGTGAGTCATAGCCCCTACTCTTTTCATACTTGTTTTAACTCTTGGGGGGGATACATGCTCAACTACTTGCTTACTTGTACAAATACTCAAAACATTTATACTTGATTGCTTTATACTTGATTGTGTTATACTTGATTGTGTTATACTTGATTGGCATTATACTTGATTGCGTTATACATACTTGTTACACTATACTTGCTTAATTTAAATACAAGATTTGTATTTACGTGCATACATAATACTCTATTCTGTCGGAGAGGTATTGGTAGTACTCATGGGAAGATGCCCCCTACCCTTGTGTCTATACTTGACCTTGGATGTCGTAGTACTATTTGGGGAGAGGCCCCCGCCCTTGTGTCTATTCTTGACCTTGGGTGAATATAATCTGGTGCATTGTATAAACTAACTTTTAGCAGTGGGTTGTGGACACACAGGTTGCAAGTCTCTTATGGCGGGACTTGCAACTGAGTGGATTCTCAATGCCTTTGCGTGTGAATATTCTTTTAAGGCTTTTCAACTGTTTTAAGACAAACTCTATGAACTCACCAACCATTGTGTTGACACTTTAGCATGTTTATCTCAGGTTAGTAAGGCGATAGCTAGTGCGTGGAACTTAGAGTCAAGCTGCATATTCTGAAGACTTACGCTTTTATCATTTATCATTCAAAACTTTGTATACATTTATGTATCATACTTTGGAATCTCATGTTTGTAACTTTGAATTCATTAATCGAATGGTAACTTTTCAAAACGTCTCATTTAGAGTTCGTTTTCTATAACTTGTACTTTGTATTATGAAGTAGCACCCCTGTGACACAGTCTTCCGCTGCGGTATTTTGGGGGTGTTACATAAAAGTCTGACGTACTTGAGAACAAGTGCGGCGTACTTCCTTTTTAATCTTGATTTTATTTCGAAAATTCCCAGGAAAGACCGATGTACTTGAGAACAAGTGCGGCGTACTTCCCCTGTTTTCAGTTTCAAATTTTTTATAATTTTCAGAATATCTCAGAATTTCATTCAAACATGTAGTCCATATATTTATTATGAATAAACAATTAAAAACAAGAAAATGTCTAGTTAACCAAATAAGAAAATGTCTCAGTAAACATTGTGAAATTTTCCAGAAAGTACGGCGGTTTTGACAATTAAACCGGCGTAGTTCGAATTTTTCCAGAGAATACGATGCATAGACTTTAAAGTGCGGCGTACACTCAGTCTCAGAAAGTAAATTTTTGTTTCAGTTTGCCAGAAAACTGTACGGCTATGATTGTAAAAAGGTCTTAAAACACTTATCCAACTTGATTAAAACCAATCCCCGGCAACGGAGCCAAAAAACTTTGATGTGTTTCAAAAGCTTTAAATTTATAAGACTAATTTCACCAATTCCTCAATATATAAAACACACGGGTAAAGTATAACCCCCGTTTATAGAAAAGGTTTTAGGTAAGACCAGGTCGTCCCAAGAGATTGTAAAAAGGCCAAGTTAGCAATTGTGTCAAAGTATAGTCCCAAGATTGTCACTTATCAAAAGACTAGTAATTTGGTTATTTAGATTGTTTATCGATATGATTAAAGGTTATGTTTATTTAGGCTGAGAAACATGGAAGTAAATATGTAAATGACAAGCAAGCAATCATGAACAAGATGTATAAGCAAGAGATGACTTGTGATCACTCCTATAAATAACTATCCAACATATTAAGAATCCCTTTCGACCTATAATTCTCAATATATTAAATGCAGTAAGGTTGGTTCATAACAGAAGTATACATAAACCAATTTCCTCATCAAGTTCGTTAGACATGAGATAAGGCATTAAACAAGATTATAATTGGGTTGATAAATGTTTTGTCGACCAATTTCTACAAGGTAAACACCAAGTTGCCATAGACAAACACCTTGAAATAATATCAAAGTAGTAGACCCTTTCGACCTACTTCTACCATAGAGATACATCAAACACTCAACAATGATCCAAACATCATCTCATTAATTAGACTTATGCATAGTATCAATAGCAAGAGTACATGTAAATATAAACAACCATATTACTACATCACCCAAATAAACATAAGAATGTCTACTCCATTATCTCAATAACAAAATTCATATCATTCGACGTAGATTTCATAAAGTTCATAATGTAAATAAAATGTAGAATTGTACCAAAGTGATTACAACGAAAGAACAACTAGTTTCCACAGAGAAAACTCGACTAGACTCCTTCTCCTAGCCTCTGTCACAGTACTTGGATCACGAGCATAACCTTGATATGGTGAACTTGGTATGAGTTCACCAATATCAACTAGTAACCTTTGATAATTTTCTTTCTTTCTTTTCTTCCACCACTACTTTTTCTAGTTTCGTTCCCCTCTTTATATAAGGTCCATTTGACCTAATTTAACTCCAGTAGTTGTTTAATGAAGGCAAATGATCGGCCTCTCAATTAATGCAAATATTAAGTCTGTTTTGTAACTGATAAGATAAGTGTGCCACAATTCATAGAAAGTACGCCGTACTTCGTGTAGAATCAAACTCATT
Source organism: Artemisia argyi (assembly GCA_030686995.1). Taxonomy (NCBI): domain Eukaryota; kingdom Viridiplantae; phylum Streptophyta; class Magnoliopsida; order Asterales; family Asteraceae; genus Artemisia; species Artemisia argyi. Next base: position 18,912 of record JARVZY010005749.1, read on the forward strand.
TACCCGCCAAGCAAGTACGACGCACACAGTCCTAAGACCAGCGTACTTGGGTCTTTTATAATTGTATTTCCATTCCAATTCCTTCCTTTTATTATTGTTATTACTTTATCGTCCCTTTAAATGATATTCTTAACTTCTTCTCTCGATCAATCCTGCAACCAGATTAGTACCAAATCTACACAAATAACATAATATTCTTTATAATATAATATGTATATAATATATAATCGATGGGATAAATATGTATAATTAAAGCGTTATCAGTAAGTTATCAGATTAGTTAAGTGTGCTCGTGTGAGAGCACAACTGGCATGGGTGACCATGCCGGGAAGTTACAAGAAAGACCACAAAAGCAAAGCCGTGAGCCTTCGGGCAAAGCGGACAATATTGTGGGCTGAGTAAGGCGGGATGTTATAAAAGAGGTTGAACCTAGAAGAAGCAAAAGGGTAAGAACCGAGAAATCTTTTGGACCCGATTTTGTTTCTTTTATGGTAGAAAATGAACCTACTTCTTATCAAGAAGCGGTAACTTCCTTGGAAGGGCCTCAATGGAAAGAAGCCATAAAAAGTGAAATAGATTCTGTTTTACAAAATCAACTTGGGAGCTCGTGGAATTACCTCCTGGTTGTAAACCACTAGGCTATAAATGGATCTTCAAGAAGAAGATGAAAGTCGATGGCACCATTGACAAGTACAAAGCAAAATTGGTAATCAAAGGATTTAGACAACGAGAAGGTCTAGATTATTTTGATACATATTCACCTGTTACGCGAATAACCTCTATCAGGATGATGCTTGCTATTGCCGCTATAAGAAATTTCGAAGTTCACCAAATGGATGTGAAAACGGCTTTTCTAAACGGGGATTTAGAAGAAGAAATCTACATAAACCAACCTGAGGATTTCATAGCTCCTGTACAAGAGAACAAAGTTTGTAGGCTTGTTAAGTCATTAAATGGTTTAAAGCAAGCTCTTAAACAATGGCATCAAAAATTTGACCACGCCATGCTAGAGAGTGGATTCAAAATTAATGAATGCGATAAGTGTGTTTATGTAAAGGACACGGGTATTGGATATGTAATCTTGTGTTTATATGTTGATATGCTTATCATTGGTAGTAACGACAAGATAATCAAATCTACTAAAGACATGTTGAAATCAAAGTTTGACATGAAGGATATGGATTTGGCTGATGTGATCCTTGGAATAAAGATCATACGAACTCAAAATGGACTTGTGTTGAGTCAAGCACATGACATGGACAAAATTGTTAATACTCACAATGCGGGAGATTCCGGCCTAGCTAGAACTCCAATTGACACTAGTAAGTATCTATCTAAAAATAGAGGCACAGGTGTTGCCCAATTAGAGTATTCAAGAATTATTGGCATGTTAATGTACTTAATGACAAGTACCCAACTTGACTTAGCATATGTTGTTAGCAGGCTAAGTAGGTATACTAGTAATCCAAGTTATGCACATTGGCAAGCTATGACTAGGGTACTTCATTATTTGAGATACAGTCGCGATTATGGACTACACTATGAAAGATATCCAGCTGTTATAGAAGGATACAGTGATGCAAATTGGATATCGGACATAAAGGATGTGACCGGGTCCGTGATGCAAATTGGATACCTAAAATAAATTGTAAGATGACCATTTTACTCTCTGCTTTTTCAATTTGATAATGTTCTTCCTCATTTAGATTTAGAACCATATTTCGTTGATTAGAACATTGATTACCTTTTGGAAAATAAAAAGAACTTTATAAATCGAATTTAAACTATAAAATTTTACTAAAAAAAGTCAAACAAATAGATTATCACTTGCTACCAAGAACACTTCCAAATTCACATATGGGCAAATTCCATAATAAAATTACAAGCAAGCATAACGGCAGTTTCTGAATCAAAGAACAATACATAAAAAAGGTGTTAAAATATAAATTAAGAAACACCTCTTTAACTATATTGAAGAGAAATAACGAACACTTCTAGCACATTAATCTTCTATTAAAAGTCCATTTCAATTGAGTTGCACTACGTAAAAAATGAAGACCACAAAGTTTTAACCTAAATGATATCATAGGAACTTGTTAACAGTTAATACTTAAGATAAAATTGTTTGAAATAAAACCAAATTTGAAATAAAGCCATTTAATTAAATAGATATTTCCATTTCAAGATGACATATTATATTTCATGGTCAAATTGAGTTCATATAAGGGGTTGCTAGATAAAATGGGTGCAACATAGGGCTCATGGCTTCTGCTTTATTACTCTCCTTTGCACTCGGTATTCTTTTTATGTGTTTGTCCTTCATGTACTTCATTTGACCATGCACTCCAGCTTATGACGCCAACTCATCAGAAAACCCTCATTTTCTTTTTGCTCTGTTAGGAAGTGTCGCTCTTGCAGTCTTTTTACTAACTATTACGATATTAAAATATGTTGTGAATCTAAGTGATGCTTTGTAAAATGAATTTTATTTCCTTTTGTCAAGAAGATTAACCGGGTAGCAAGTTCTTCTGACAATTTGACAGTGACTGAACCGTTGATTACTTCTGAAACGACTCTGAATAATCTCAATGATGGTGAAGAGGCTTTAGAAGTAGATGTTCTTCTTGCTGTGAAGGGGCTGTGAAATTTATGAAGAAATGAAGGCCTGTAAGAGGTGAGGATTTTTTGTTCCATGGAACAATTGTCAAGGCTGACTTTTGGCTTCAGTGGGTTGTTTATATTCTTAGCGTTTGGACGGGAATCACCGAATAACTGTTCTCAACAATTTATAGTGTTGGACAAGCAAATGTCACTAACCACTGATTGGGTATTTTTGGCTTCTTGGCATCAATATACATATCGCTATCGATTGACTCGATAAAAAAAATAAGTTTTAGTATAATAAAGTACTAGTATTAATTGTATAAGTTGTTTGCATATTGTGCTCTTATTATCTTTACTAAAATATCATGCTCACTTTTGCCTTTTGTGAGCTGAAATTTCAGTTTCATCAATTTATACATACCAATCTCCTTTAGTGTGTCATTATCATCGGTAAATAACTCTACCAACATTAATTCCAAACACTCCAGCAATGACAACAAATGCACTCATCACATAACAACCATTTGCATTATGTTAATATAGTCTTTTGTGTCATCCAAATATTCCCCCAGCTGCACGCAAACATTGATCTAAACGTAGTTAAAAAATATCAAATATTAGAATCATTAATGAATCATGTGTACCGTGGATAGTGTATTCAGAGTACCATCAATCTGAACAAAGTAAGCCTCTATGAGCTAAGGTTGAAATTATTTGTGGAGCATATTATTGATCAAGGATGAAAAGAAAATTTTACCCATTTTGCCTATTCATTTCAAATTCTTATGACAATTGATAACAAGGGTAGGTATTGTATATGGGGCCCTTTGTCTCCATAGAACTCGCAGAACTTGTTTTTGTTCTAGGTTTTCGTAGGGCTTGCCATGGGCGGAGGAGCTGAATTTCACCCAGTCCATTGCTAAAATTTCTTTTGGAGTTTTATAAGAGGAGTGAAGAGTTCGTTCCGTCTATCACTTGTCCTTTGGTGTCCTTTGAACTCTCATTTTCGTTCAAAACTTTGGCTGGAAGCGGCTTTGTTCGTATTCTCCTGATTTTTCCAAGAGGAAAATACTTCTTCTTTGTCTGATTGACTGCGGCTACTTCTCCTCGTAGAAAGCCTTTGTGACCCTCCACATTTCATCTACCAATTTGAGAATGTTATCATTCAGTCGCTTGATCAGTTCGGGGTTGGTTATTGTTGGTGATTTTAGTGTCATCGATGGCCATTTAGGTAATGACGATTTACTAGAGGATAATGACATTTTATATTCGGTGCGGATACGAGTTAGAGAAGTGTGGAGTGCACACTCGTTGAGCTAATATTTTTTCGACCATGACAAAAATGCAAGGGTCAAGAGGATTGCGCCCCCTTGCGAGGTCAAGGGGCAGCGCCCCTTGCTGGGGTTCGGGGCAGCGCCCCGACCCAAATGGTATATTTGGTGCTCCAAGTAAGTTATCCGTTTTTCCCCTCTTATTTCCCTACCATTGTGACTATTGGAAAAACAGTTATGAAATTTGGTTTCAACCAACTTCAACTGCATAATTGTCATCAATAATCTGTTTGAAAAACAGACTAATTAGCCTCATTTTAGACATACAAAAAACACACATACAATTCCTCTCTTGTTCCTGCTCTGTGATCTGGTGCCTAGACACAAAGGGTTTCTCTTCTAGAATTATCCCGATAGAGATTTCGTGAAACCCAGGCATATATATGGTCGAAATACTTTATACGAAAAGTGAACTCAACACGATTCTAGTAAGATGTCTAGGATTGTCACATACCCTACACTATTTTCTAACAGTTATTCCATGCATGAACCCATATATTCTCATACATTCCGGAGCCCCTTTAACATGAAAACTTTCCGCCTTAAAGCGATCCACAAATGCTTCTGTGGATTCCCCCTCCCTTTGTTTAATATGGTGAAGCTCTTTAGGATCCTTAGTATACTTCTTATGTTGGAAGAAGTAGCTCAAAAAGTCTCTCCGTAGGTCCTCGAAGCTTTCAATGCTTTCCGGGGGAAGTTCATCAAACCACAAGCGAGCCACGCCCATATGGGTGGAGTTGAACATATGATACCAAGTGGGCATAGCCCACCGCTCTACCTTGGCCACTGTCTGGAAGTATTTTAGGTGATCTTCCGGATCCCCGGTTTCATCATATGTTTGACGTTGGTGAGCATTCGCTTTTTTTTTTTTTTTTTTTTTTTTTTTTTTTTTTTTTTTGGGAACTCGAAGTTTCTAATCCGGTGAGTAAAAGGATCTATGTCTTCGCACTTCTATGGCTGGTACAAGTCATCATCTTTAGCGGTAGCCTTATGTTTTTTGGACTTGGACTTCCAGTGCCCCCTAGCACTGTCCTCACTCTCTGCACGAGTGGCTTCTCTTCATCGGCCTGGATCCGAGCGGTTCGTTCGATCTTTGACGTCTCATTCTCTCTTAATTTTACGTTGTCTGTCACTAGAGCAAGTGACATAACTTCGAATAAGGTCTTGAGCCTCTTTCCTTCGTCTTTCCCAGTTCCTTATGGCCGGACGTGAACTAGCGCGTCTATGCTCAAGTTCAGATCTCCAGTCGCGACAGGGGTGGTCTCTCGACCCGTGCCAGGGAAATACATCCGGCTCCTTTTCCCCCAAGCGCGTGAAAACGTTTCTTTGTTTTTCCCCTAGGCGGGAAAAGACATCAGTTCCTTCAGAATGTCCTCGGTGAGAGTGTTCTGGGTCTCCGCGCTTGAGCCTATAAAAGACGCTAGGAGATTGGGAGTACTGGGTAGTCCTAGACCTGGTGCCAGGGGTAGCTTTCCTTTTGTTTTTTGATTTCTTGCTCCCTCTCTGGGATTTCGAGTCAGAGTAATAGAACCTCTCTCGGGATCTTGATTCTTTTTGTGAGCTTTCTTCGAAGCTAAGGCGAGTTTGTACTTGCCTTAAATTTTCTTGATGAACTTTTTCGGCCATCAAGGGTAGGCAAGGTTGTAAATATCGCTCGGTGGTACCGTGGCGGTCGACCCCCGCCAAGCGCCATATCGGTCTTGGCGGCGATATATCGCTTTCTCGGCGGAGACAATAAATTATAAAGAAATATATTTATTTTTTTGAAATGCAACACATGTAACACAAAATATACTAAGTATATGTAAAATAATATACTAAGTTTATAATTTTTATGAAAATTGGGCGTGAATCTGGAAGGAAAAAAAAACCCGTAGATTTGTAGTTGATCGGCGTTGACCGACCGCCGCCAAGGCTGATTTTTTGACCGCCAAGCTCCGATTTTGACCCATTTTTTAAAGATTTTGACCATTTTGACCAAAACCGATAAGTTAGACCGATATGGGAAATATCGTGGCGGTGGACCACCGTCAACCGCCATGGTGCCGCCATATCGGCCGCCATGGCCGATTTTTACAACACTGAGGGTAGGAGCTGGTCATAATGCTTATCGCAAAACTCACAAACCATCTCTTCCGGTACAAATCCGGGTGGATATTGTCATTTTTCCACTTCCTTTCCCAGCAGTATTTTGAACCACGGAGGCCTCTGGGATGGGGGAGGGTGGATTTGCCAGGTTACTCATTTGGTAAGAAACTTTTTAGGACGTAGTTGTGTTTGGTCCTACGGATGGCGCCAATTTGTTAGTACAAAATTCGGGCCTAGTGTAAGTATTGGTTTGGACTTGCTTTGGAATAGGATTTCGCGGAAATCCTATTGAATTATGAACTAAGTGAACTGAGTATAATCTGCTAAGAAAGAACGCACTGGGGGATTCCCACTGTCAACCTCCGGTGTGAGAATAAGTTTCTAGTGAGAGAGTATGTATGTGTTTTTAGTGAAAGAATGATACTGTTAGGAGTGATTAATGCACTCCTATTTATTGGTGGACTCTTTTGTCGTTTTCTGGAGATCACAAGATACAACACTTCTTATGGACCAATGGGTAATAGCACCCTTGTCTTGGAGTTATGCGCGTTTACTGCTTTATGCTTCGGGAATGCCACTCTTTGTTGACAAGTTTTACGCTTTCCCTATTGGAGCATACAAAAGCTTACCTCGTGACCCCAAGTTATATTCCTTACTGTTTCGGGATTGGCAGTTGCTCGGACTCCAAGGTAGCTTCGGACCTGTTTCGCTTCCGCGGCCTATTGCAGTGCCTCAGTTGTGTTAGCCCGGTGGTCGTGCCAATTAAATAGGATTAGTAGATAGCAAATTTTTTATTCTTATTCCCATTAGCGGGACCCACAAATTCATACCAAGCAAATAAATTTGGGCTTCATCCCCAAATCTAATGCCAAAAAAATTTGGGCTTCATCCCCAAATCTAATGCCAAAAGTCATCAATCAAACGCACCCTAAATACTTTGGGCAACTTTTAACATTTGACACATAAATTTATAACTGGGTCAAGACTCGTGATTACCAAAGATAGCAAAACTACTTGATTACATCTACCAAATTGTTTAATTTGGCTCATTATACAGTAAGCAGTTTTCTTATTTAAGCACAAGTAATCAAAAGAGAATTACACAAAAAACAATCTCCTAATCCAGAGATCATAAAAATCTGCAATGGACATTCCTCTTATGCTACCTTACCACATATATCTATATACTTGAGTCATCCAACACTCACTTATTTATATAAACCTTGCAACCGGAAGAAGAAAAAAAATGACTGCATTTGCATGACAACTATCAGCAAACAGTCGTTTCCTTGGTCACCACAGTTTTATCTGCCACCTGATCATCTAGCAACTGAGTTGGTGGCGCTTCATCCATGAAGGACTCGATAATATCTTTTGTATTCAAAAAACTAGGCTGATTCGTGGAAGATAACATCCTCGCCCACATCCTATCTGTTATCACAACTTTGTTTTGTTTCTCCGTGATTCTCTGCACACACAAATACATAAATAAATAAGTCACTTGAGTACTTGACCAGTGTTTGTTTTCTACAATGGGGTTTTAGGTATGTAAATATAACTTCAACTTACATAAAAGGGTAGGTAGCATTCTCTACCATGGACAGGGCCAACAGTAAAGCCAGTGTATCCAGCCATGGCTCCATGAACGGCACTTTGAGCGAGAAGAGTGCTGTAAACGTTATCTGATGCGTTACTGGGAACAGCTCGAATCATGTACGTAGGATCTGTCAGATACGCACTTGTTAAAAAGATCATTTAATGATTCATGGGGTGTTTGGATTTGAGTTTTAGAAGTAAATATGACAAGCTAATAAGCTGAAAACAAAGCACTTCAGTTAGAACAATTGGATATGTTTCTGTTGCTTGAAGTCTCAATAACCATAATTTTTTTAGGCGAATTCTGTTAGAATGACCAAAAAACACATTCTTAAACAAGAAGAGGCCATTTTTGTAAGAACACGGGTAAATAGGTCCTTTGTGTCCATCATTATATAATCATTTACGTTGCTACTAGTATGAAAATCATTATACAATCATATTATCAGAAGCATAATATCCAAACATCAAAAAGCTACAAAGCACAGATCGAATCACCTCCTTATTTGTCAAGACCCGTCACACATACACGCGAAAAAACAACTAATATACCAATCCTTACCTATGTATTTAAGGTTGAGCTCCATATCTGTTTGTTTCTTGAAATGACCCTGCTCATAAGAATCAGGAAAAAAAAAAATGCTTAAACACAGATTAACCAATAAGGTCAAATCTTCTAATTATCAATTTTCTGAATATTAACTAATACATAAATATTTGTACTTGTGTTGCTTACCTTGATCTTTTGAGATAACCACAGACCAATATCCTCTAAAACCCTGTTCCCAGAAGCGTCCTTGCCACCAGCCGTTCGGCTTTCAGCAACAAGATCCTGGCCCGCGCCTTCTGCCACAACAATTACCATATGCCCATTTTCTTTGATTCTTTTTTCTATGTATTCAAAAAGACCCCCTGGTCCTTCCAGATAGAAAGGTGACTCCGGAATCAAACAACAGTCAACATCTCGACTTGCAAGAGTCGCATACATTGCAATAAACCCTGTACACAATTTTGAAATGATTATCTTGCGGAAACAAGCTAACCATAGAGAAAAATATATCTTACAAAAACAAACAGCTTACCACTATTTCGTCCCATTAATTTAACAAGACCGATACAGTTTTCATTACTTTCTGCCTCAACATGTGCTGCGTTAATAGCACGTTGAGCCTCTTCAACAGCCGTATCAAAACCAAATGATTTATCAATTACCTGTTAAACAAGATCAAAGTTAAATGTGATAACAGTGCAGAGGACTAAAACTAATAACAATCTTAAATAAGTACCGGAATGTCATTATCAATAGTTTTTGGAATTCCGACAACTGCGACTTTAAGGCCCCGTCTTCTGACCTCCTGCATGAACACAAAAGCTTACACTTTACACTATATTCAAAAAAAGAATTAATTTTGTCCCAAACTTTGACAATTATAAGAAAACACACCTCATAGATAGCAGACGCCCCTTTCTGTGTTCCATCTCCTCCTATTATATATACCTAATATATAAAACATTATTCATTAAGGTTATGAATATGTTATGGAAATAAACTCACAAACACATGTAAAGCTACCTCTTTTTCTTTTCTTTTTTTTTTTTCTTTTTTTTTTTTCTTTTTTTCTTTTTTTTTTATGGAGTGGTATCTGACCTGATTAATTCCCCGATCTTCAATACTATTGACTATCTTTTGGTTATCATAGCCACCTCGTGATGTGCCGATTATAGTGCCACCACGTTTATGAATACCATTAGTAACTTTAGGTGTTAGTTGTATCGTATTTCGAGAGTAGAAACCTCTGTATCCTCCCTGCATATACATAAAAGTAACATATAAGATTGTGTAGATTTTGTATCAAGGATAATCAATGTCTGACTTACTTCAATTCCTTCGATTCTGGTAACACCATACATGTCGTGTAAACTACCAACTATTTCTCTAATCACAGTGTTGAGACCGGGGCATAGGCCCCCACATGTCACTATACAAGCATGAACGTCATCCGACTTGAAGTAGACCTGTAGAAACAAGTGATGAGCAAATTGTAATTGTAATGTGTATGCCTTTGTAGCATACTACTTAGAGTTTATGTTCATCTCATTGATACATGCCAATAGCCCGTGCTT
>JARVZY010005750.1:0-28648 GCA_030686995.1 Artemisia argyi
TTTTCAAGTTATGCAAAATATTTAACTTTGACAATAACTAGTATTTTCAAGTTATGAGTGGTATAGGTACCATGTGCATGTATATTCTCTACATTATTTCATGATCTAAAGTAGATCATTATCATACATATTAGGTTGCGGTTGATATTCGCTCCTTGTTGTCCCTATCATTTCATCTTATAATATCATCACTTCGAGGTGAGTTTTCATAGCCCCGTTTTCAATTCAATATTTTTCTTTCAAATCCCACGGGGGAGAATACAGTGCATCAATTATTTTTGTACATGCCAAAGTATCCGAATTTCCATACATTGCTTAAGTTGCCATATTATCAAGTTAAGTCCCCTTTTATTATCATGGACCGTTAATTAAAGTACGAGCGGGAGTGAGTGAATAGATCTATTGAGGGTGACTCCTCCATCCGTGATTAGGTTGCTCCAACAGGGAACGGATGCATTTCATGTCTTATCAATTATGAGTGCCTGATAAACACTCATGTGGGGCCATTTCCATTATGTCTAGCTTCGGGGTCATGAGCTTAAGTGACAATGTAGAACTAATTTGACATCTTGTCATGATATACTTTTTACTTGTGGCTATTGTACATTCGAGTTAAGTTATAAACCTATGATTATTCACCAACATTCGTGTTGATGTTTTAGCAATGTATTTTCAGGTTACTAAGTGTTAGCCTCGCTATTTTATTAAGATAACGTCACACAAGTGAAATGGACTAGATATGTAGCAAGTTGTGCCATTAGGGACTACTTATGTTAACTAGGCAAACTTGTGATGTGTAGAGCTTATAAATACCCCTCATGACTCTCCATGAGGGGTGTGAGAAATTGTGTATTCATTCTTTCATCTTAATATATTTCATTTTCTTCACCCTCTCTCTACTTTCTCTCTCTAAAACTAAATATGGAGTTCATCTTTAATCATCAACCTAGACCTCCCGAACCACATAAATCACTATATTTTCGGTCCTATAATTGGTATAACGAGCCAGGTTATTACTTTATGGATTTTTTGTGGTTAAATTTATGTGCTTGAAACTGTTTTTATACTTTTTTTTTTATCTGGAAAATTTTTTTTCCTTATCTTTTATAATAACAGTTTCTCCATAAGATTTTATGTATCTATGGTCAAAAAGTCTCAAGCTTTCATTCACGGACCTACAAAAACTGCTACTTTGTGTCTAAAATAGTCCATTGTTAACAGTTTTTTTGTACTACTCATTGTCTTTGTGACTTTTTGAACCAACCGTGAATATTGGTCTATTTACAAGGTCGGAAAACTCGTCAAAACTCATCGGAAACTGCTATAATAATCGCCGAAAAAATCAGAATTTCTTGTATAAGAAATTCTCGATATGTACTCTTTTTCGAGATTATGTTCTCGAAAAGTACTAGTTTTTGAGAATACCCATTTTCAAAAATTTTTACGTTTTCGATAAACATGTTCGCGATAGATATGTATTCTCGATAAAAGATTTCAAAGTTTCGCAAACACAGGTTACAAAGTTTCGAGATTTTTGTAAAAACTTTCGAAATCACAACAGTGCAAACTTTCGAAATCTTTAGAATACTTTCGAGAAGAGATGAAGAGACCAACGACCACTAAAGAAAATACCAAAACTCATTTGAACTTCAGTCAGTACATCATTAGCCCATGACAATTAATCAAAAAGAAAAGAACGTGGAAGAAAAACAACATCACTGCTGTCATACAAAAACCAAATCCAACATCTATCCTTAAACCCATGAGAGGATCTTGAAGCACAATCTTTTTTGTTCTTCAACCGTACTATGTAAAAGAAGAGAAGGGTATTTATGTGCTTTTGTTCATGTGATTTAATGGGATGTGAAGAATCGGATATTTGAGTGAATCGATTGGGATGGAGATTGTTTACTGAGAAAATAGAAGTGTAGGAGGGGGCGGACACTTAAATGAGTGTTTAGGTTTAGGTCTAATGTGATGTATCTGTTCTAATAACTCCACTGCTTATAAATTGTTGTTTGGATCGGATGTGAAAATCGGATGTTGCTGGGCTTGAACCGCATATATCATAATGGGATGGTGGATTTGCTTAGTGGGCTGGATCTAAAATGTTTATTTGATGGACTGGATTTGGATCTTACACATTCGTTTGAGCAATATAGCTTAAGGGCTGGATCCGAGAATGATATATGGTGGGCTCAAACAAACTGTTGTGTGAGCTGGAATACGCATACATGGCCTAAAATGGATCCATAAAAATTTTTGTTATCCAAATTTTTATTTACAAAAATTTTGGATACAAATTTTTTATATTGATATTGAGTGGTATTTTGGTTCATATTTTCACGGGGGATACATCTTTCACGGCTAGAATTACGATTTGAGAAAAATGATCACGGGGTTTTTGTACGGTATTATCGATTTGATTTTGAAGTGGCATTTCATAACGTGTACTTATTTATCTCAAAGTCAAGGGGTAGTTGGATGCACGATTTTTGAAGATAACTTGTCTGCGCAAATTAAAAAATTCAGACTTGACAATCTAGTTATTACTGATGTAAGGAGTTATGTTGTAGTGCTCACAGTATAACTATCACTTTAAGGAGTTACGTTGTAGTACTCAGTGTCACGCAAAGTAGTGGATTGTTCAAGTGGCGAATATTTCGTGCAACCTCATACTTAAAGGAGTTACGTTGTAGTGCTCAGTATAGGTATTAAGTCACATCTATCGTACAAGCATTAAGTCACAAAATGGGATGATTACTTCCTTTTCAAGCTGGTCATATCGGGCAGTCTCCACATGTGGTCATTACTAGTAGCCGGTGAATTACAAGGAGGTTCGTTTAAAGGTTGATTTGAGAGAATAGTATTGAGAGTATATTTTTGCGACATATACTCACAAATTATGCTTACACGGTCTATCTATATTGCATCAGAAGTGTAAAGTATGGGTAATTTTGGCATGTACACAAAATAGTATGATGATTTCGACAAATCGCAACCATCAGGAGGGAGAAGAACATGCCAAAAGAAGTAGTGTTTCATCTCTAGTATGTTGGTTGTTCGAGGGAATTGTGCTTACACTGGAACCGAAGAAGTACTAATGATGTGTACATCGGAGCGTATTACCAACCTTCTGTGCAATGTTATGTGAGTTATATTGTCATGATGCTCCCTGAACGACAACCATGTGCCTACACTTTTGAATCTACTTTATCCGCTGCGTGATGAAAAGAGAGTTGTCGGTTCAGGAGGGAGCAGGAAAAAGAATAAAGGCTCACTAGTTAGGAGGGAGTAATAACCTAACTAGACCATTACAGTTGAAGTTCAGAGCTACAAATACCTTTGCCGTCAGTGTCAAAGATCATAGGCCGAGATCGTCGGAAAAGAGAACTTCAAGTCTGCCTCAGTATCTAGACTACAGAGACTCTGCGCTTCAACAACGTCAACATAGTTTATTATTGTTGTAATTTTACATTGTTAATGTATTTATAGGTCTCATTGTAACCATTCACGTGTGACGATATCTTGGAGGGAGATTGTTAGCCTCGCTATTTTATTAAGATAACGTCACACAAGTGAAATGGACTAGATATGTAGCAAGTTGTGCCATTAGGGACTATTTATGTTAACTAGGCAAACTTGTGATGTGTAGAGCCTATAAATACCCCTCATGACTCTCCATGAGGGGTGTGAGAAATTGTGTATTCATTCTTTCATCTTAATATATTCCATTTTCTTCACCCTCTCTCTACTTTCTCTCTCTAAAACTAAATATGGAGTTCATCTTTAATCATCAATCTAGACCTCCCGAACCACATAAATCACTATATTTTCGGTCCTACACTAAGGTATATCCTTCATGGCATGCATGGAATCATTTTATTGAGTAGCAAGGATGACACGTCTCATTTTGGATTTTCATGCACTTATGTACATTATCGTTTGATTGTACTAAACTTATTTCTCCAAACTTTTCAAGCTTTTGGGACCTATGTTTTGTAACTCTGAAGGTTTTAAATAAATCAAACGATGTATTTTCAAAACGACACTTTAGGTCGTTCAATATAACCTTGTATGTGATGCTATGGATCTTGAGTAATATAGAGGATAATTTTAGTTAAAACAACAGTATTTCGTGAGGACACGAACAGTCCAAGCAGGGGAGAGTTGTAACATCCCTAATTTTAAATAAAGTAGTAACGGATATATCTATTATTTTAGTGGATTGAATAGAAAAGTCCCACTTTGACGGTATATGAATAATACAACAAGTGGGGACTTGATATGTAAACAATATGATCTATTTTGCAAGATATGGTACTACAAGGGACTAATTATGTCAATTTGCCAAAGTAGTGGAGATTGACTAAAATACCCTTTTAGCCTTATCAACAAAAGTCGGTTTACAGGAGATTATTTATCCCTCCCTCCAGAACATACGACACATATACATATACAGGAGGTTTTACCTCTTTTCTTCCACTTGAAGAATTCTTCAATCTATGGTTCTCTTATCAAGATATAGCAAGGATTAACAAGAATCAAGCATGGTAACAAAGCTTATGATGTTATTAAGATTTCTGGAGCTTCAAATGATTCTTATGATTCTCTTCAAATTCAAGTAAGTATCTATTTATATGTTTAATCATGATTTCAAGCTAGAGGAAACATGAGGTTATGTTTATGAAGTGATATACATGGTTATATGATGAATTTGTGATTTATGATCTAAAAGGTGATTCAATGATTGTGGGTTTATGATGGGATTATGTTAGTGATCAGGTTATGATGTTTAGGAGGTGTTTATGTTGATTATTGAGTTGAACCAAACACCCCTTTATGTGATATATGATGTTAGATAAGTTGCTGAAATTTTCAGCAATGGTTAGTCATGTTTGGAAAATCGTGTAAAATCAATAGTAGCTCGTATTGAAACATGGCTGGACTTTCTGGTAAGCCTAAGGTGTCTACTTCAGTTGTTATTCATGAAGTTTGTGCTCATTTATAGGTTAAATGGGTCAAAAGTGCAACTTAGTACAACAAGGGCTGATGTTGAAATATGCAGCAAACCAAACTTTAAAAATTCATACCGGATAGAACGTAGCTCCGTTGGGAGCGTGCCATACCTTTTCGGAAAGGGAAAATAGTATACTTTCATGGAAAATTAGCTTCATGACCTGGTTATGTAGTTAAGTCGGTCAAAATGATGCATTTGCAGGCTGCTGCAGAAAATCAGCAAACACCTTGTTTAGTGTTTTGATGATTATGACATGATATGATGTTTTTGCAAGTTCTGGGTGATTATATGCTATGATAGCTTATGTTCTCAGCCTATATGATTATAATTCATGTTATGAAAGTGTAGAACCAAGTGACAAGACTTGGTTAGCTTAGCTCGAGTTTGCGAGCATAGTAATTCATGTTTGGCGAGATTTATGCCATAACTAATTTATGAGTTCATGCATTATAGTTAGTTTATATGTGCTTAGTTGCACTTATATTTGGATTATCATGTTATATTCATGCCTAGTTGTTACGTGTTAACATTATACGTGTGCATCTATCATGATATAGGTGGTCGAGGCATATTCAGAATCATTCATCTTGCATTATACGACCCAGGTGAGTAACGGATTTTCAGTTAACATGTTTAGTAGATTAAACGTGTTTAGTATATATATGCCTTGCTATATCTCAAGTATTATGTAAGTCATGTATCATGCTGACCCGTGTGGTCATATTCAGTATCATGTTGACCCCGTGAGGTCATATTAGTATCATGTTGACCCGTGTGGTCATATTAGTATCATGTTGACCCGTGTGGTCATATTCAGTATCATGTTGACCCGTGAGGTCATATTAGTATCATGTTGACCCGTGTGGTCATATTTAGTATCATGTTGACCCGTGAGGTCATATTAGTATCATATTGACCCGTGTGGTCATATTTAGTATCATGTTGACCAGTGAGGTCATATTAGTATCGAGTTGACCCGTTGGGTTATATTAAGTATCATGTTGACCTTTTTAGTCATATAAAGTATCAAGTTGACCCGTTGGGTCATATTCAGTATCATGTTGACATGTTTGGTCATATTAAGCATCAAGTTGACCCAAGTTGACCCGTTTGGTCATATTAAGCACAAGTTGACCCGTTTGGTCGTATTAAGTATCAAGTTGACCTGTTTGGTCATATTAAATGTCATGTTGATCCGTTTGGTCATATTCAACTGTCATGTTGATCTGTTTGTCATATTAACTGTCATGTTGACCTGTTTGGTCATATTCATTATCATGTTGACCTGTTTGGCCATATTCAGTATAAAGTAGACCTGATTGGTCTTATTCAGTAGTATGTCGTGGCTCAACCTCAGTATATGCCATAGCGATAGCGATCTCAACATCATACTTATAGTAGTTCAGCTTTATATTATAGTACAACTGTAGTATATTAAGTTATATCTCAGCCTTGTTTTATGTTATAGTACAATTTTAGTAATTAATTCAGTTTTAGTATCATGTCTTAGTTTAACCTCGTGACCATATTATTGCTCAGTTTCTATATTCAGCTTGGTCTCAGCTCCAGCTCAGCTTAGTATCATGTTTTAGTCAAGCACAAGTATTTAGCTTAATCTTAATTTATATATGATTGTTATATGCGTTTAGTAATGTGTGCAAGGTGCTTTATGCACTTTTGGCATGCGATGCGTTTATATATGCATGTCATTCTATAAGTATATAGTCAGTTATGTGATCACACATGTGTTCCAGACAAAGTTGGAACTTAGACCTCCTTAGTGGAGAATCGAGCCTTAGAATAGTAAATGTTCCAAAATCGGAACTCAGACATCTTGTATGGATGATTAACATGTTTATATGGCTCGTCAGCTATGTATTCAGTCAGTTATGCATTCAGTCAGTATGTGCTTATGCACTCAGCCAGTATAGTACTATAAGTACTCAGCCAATATGTGCTTATGCACTCAGCCAGTATAGTACTATAAGTACTCAGCCAGTATGTGCTTATGCACTTAGTTAGTATGTGTTTTACATACTCAGTATGCTTATGTACTTACTCAGTAACATGGTGTATCATGTATTTAATCAGTTAGTGTCATGCTTATGCACTTAGTCAATATTATGATTCATGTAGTCATAATAGTACTATATATACTTATTCAGCATCATGCTTATGTTCAGTTTATGATTTAATACAGTTCCGTTATCTCACTAAGTCTTATAGACTTACCGTTCTCAGTTTATATTTTTGTAGGTATGCAAGATGAGACTATGTACATGCTAAATGGGGCGTAATGGGTTAAAATGGTGTAGCTCGCGGGTTAGGTAACGAGCTTCTCATTTCCATCATTTGTTATCAGTTTGGAATGCCCCTAAATCAAGAACCAACTTCTTTACCAAGTTTAAAGAGTCATTGTTATGTATTTTTGCAAAGTTTAGTATTTTAACGGGACGTTTGAAATAAACCCGTATGATGTAGAAAATACGCTTCCGCTAGTTTTATCAATGTATACAGTTTATAGATTTATTAAAAAAAAATTTGAGTGTTTCAAGTTGGTATATATTTATATATATATATATATATATATATATATATATATATATATATATATATATATATATATATATATATATATATATATATATAAACTAGACGAGTACCCGTGCATAGCAACGGTTCCTAGCGGCAGATAATTAACGATTTGTGATATTGTGGTGAGTGTTTTGTGTAGCGTTCAAAATAGAACGTGAACAGATCATAATGTAATTGCAAACGGTTGCACACGATAACTAAAGTCTAGAAAAAATTCTTAACGTCTATCAAACAACATATAAAAACATTTAATGAAAATGAAAGTAAAACATTACATCAGTTATGAGATAAAAAGTAACAACACACGTTATGTCCAGCATAAATTACTTTGCCAAACTTGTTTATCTCACGGCCAATCCCAAATGAATAAAGCATCACAATGGTTAACAAACAGTTAGATTCATCTTTATATAGTTAATCCGATATGAGAATTCAAAATTGCAATTTTATAGAGGAAAATAAAAAGTATCAAAAGAAAGAAGGGGAACATTACATCATGTGTTCTTGCACTACTCAGATATAGAAATTTAGAAACATACTCGAACAATGGTGAATGTGCATTTATTGATTATTGACAACCAAATATAAGAATTTATATAAGCACTGTCAACATGTCTTGTATATCAAAACATGAGTTCAACATAAAATTGATTATGCATTTTATTAGAAGTACCATACAATAATCATATAGATGAATTATCATAGTACTTGAACCAGCTTGTCCAACTTTTTTTAACTTTGTCTGAAAATCAAAGCACGCAGACGACGCACCATCTGAACACAAACATATGTTAGTTTCCATGTTCGCGTTAGGTTATTTGTTTGATGAAACTTAAACAAATGAAGAAACCCGTTCGTTCTAGATCAAGTCACAAGGAAATTTGATATTTTTTTCTCCTTTTTAATCTTGAATAAACTCTTAATTTTTTATACTATTAGTCTTCTATTTGATAGTTGAACGTTCATATAATCAAACCATTTGAAAACCTAAAATTACACACAAAAATAATTAAGCGATGAGGCCCCCACTTTAAAACACCGTTTTAGGCTTCCGACGAGCTTGAGCCGCCCCCGTACGGTACGCACGTGCATATCTCTAAGCACTGGTGTAATTTTGTTTAATTAGTTTTTTAGTTACACAACTCTGCCAATGGGGGAGTTTATACGGACCCTCCCATAGAGGGTTTCGTGAAGCCCTGTGCATTGCGGTTTGTACGGTGTGCATCGCGGAGGGCCCAAATATAAAGAAAGCTTCAAGTAGTAGAATATGAATTTTTTAAACATTTGCCCTATAGGGCTATAGTCAACCAACTTAGTTTCGACTAAAAACTCAACAAGACATTGCAAAATGGTTCTTCCCAAGAAATAACATCAAACCTCCAAAACAGCAATAAATAAAAGCAGAACACATACAATCTATTTCACCTTCCAAATATTGTTCCAGTTCTCACAATAAAACATCAACTACAATGCAATAAAAATAGAAATCAGAGGTTGCTGGAAGATTTTGTAGGAGGTGCGACACTATCTATTCAACTTCTTGTAGGTAGTCTTCAATTTCGGCTGGAGTCAAGACTCTGCAACATGGAATAAACCACATCATTTACACGCAATCAAGGGTTCATTGTGAGCTTTTATAAGCTTTATAAGGGATACATCTGAATCTGTATTTTCAAATTTTACTTCCCCATTCAACAAAACAACAACAACAAAACCCAATCCCGCCGGAGCAGGGTAAGGGATTCCCCCATTCAATAGGATTTCAATTTTTTTTTTATTAAGAATGTCCTGTGCAAAAACTCAACCTTTTTGCCCAAAAGTTGCAATATTCGTGGAAGTAACAGAATTTCATTCTGAATAACTAAATTTTGCCAACTGCAGTTGTATGGAAACAAAAAATAGCAAATTTAGCTGTAAGGTAAATAGTAAACATGCCTGAATGTTTTGTCGGCACTAATAATCCCAATCTCAATGTTTTTGCTAGAGATTTGTCCTTCAAATCTGTGATAAAACACAAATCTTAGTTACAAAATAGCTACACCGTTACTAAATAGCACTACCCTAAACAGGTGCCAATCACAGAAAAATGGAAGAGCCAAATCATATAACTGCTGTGAACAAGAGAAACGAGGTTATTTCTCTTAAAGCTATTTGATATGAAATACACAACGAGCTTGGTCTAAATAACATTATACCAATGGACAGTTGGACACTCAGTAAAAAGAAAAATTGATATTCTTACCCCTCCTTCAATGTCAAAATTGCTGTGTGTACTGCATCATCAAGTTCCAAATCATCCGTGTACCTACAAGAAAATTTGTGTTAATTAGCTGCTAAAATCCCATGAAACAAACAATGCAGGAAACACACACATTAGAACAACGAAAAAAGTGTTGCTCTCTAATCACTGAAACTCAACACATAATCACAGATTGTACTAACTTGAAAGAAATTGGTTACTTCAGTACTTTACTTTGGTCAGGCCTAATATATAGAAATCAGATTGTGTATAAAATTATCCAATCAGAAGTTAGCATGCATTTATAAAAGATATAATAATGCACCTCTTCTCTAGAAATGTCTTGGCATTAGACACGTTCTTTCCCATAGCCGAAGCTTTCCAGGAGAAGTATGAACCTGAGGGGTCCACCTGCAGTGTAAAGCCGATGGTAGAAGATAAATCAGCCTTGTATAAGATAAGATATCACAAGCAAAGTTCAATAAAACGAATCTCAAATAAGGCATCATGAAAATCAGTAAACTAAAACAAACCTTAAAGCAATAAACATGCTATTTTTTCCATTTTCATGGGGAGTACACTCTCCTTCACTTTCCACAGAAAAGGATAAATATTATAAATACAAATACGTTGGATGCTACAGATTATGCCTTTCAAAAGCTTGTTTTCGGTTAGTTATTAAGAAACATAGATAGACTTCTTGATGCAATTATAGTCATCAATCATGAAAAAAGGGAATTGAGTTTAGTCAAATATACGCTGCAATATAAGCTTTTCTAAGAGCAATTGGGCCGACAAGTCCAATGAAATCATCCTTATTTTACCTGATATAGTTGAGGACCTTTGTCATAAAATCCAGCAACAAGGAGTGATACGCCAAAAGGTCTTACACCACTACAAGAAAAAGACAAATATTAGATCCTGATGTTCCATATGTAACATGTTAAGACTCCATGTTCAGACAAAAAGAATCAATTAATGTCTGCTTGACTTCTCTTCTAAATTAATGATGTTTATGTAAAAGAAATCAGATACAATTTGCTTAAATGCATCTTACATTAAAGTGTAAGTTACAAAGCACGGTTGCTCTTGCAATGACAGTAACCATTACTTTTACTTAAATCATGTTCTGATGTGTCAGCATAGATCGTTCAAAAAAAAATCATATGAATCAGCATCAAAAAAGTGTGCAACCTGTGATAATGACGGATCCAGGATCTTGGATTAGGGTGTGCGCTACCATAGCAAATTAAGAAATTAAACCCTTATTAACTATAAAATCAAACCGTCAACCTGTTTAACAAAACCTTTTATTCAAGATATTAACGGATCAATTGCTTGTAAACTCCTTTAAACGGACAGAAAGGTGTTAGCGGGTTAACCCAACCCAAGCCCGACCAATTTGACTTGTACTAAAAGTGACCTGTTTCATCCCAAATTCCTTCTTGACATGTTTACCCAACCCACCCATCTTGCAGCATCTAGTATAATGGGATTAGAACGACATACGTTGACATCATTGGCAAGAAAAAGAACATCCTGCATGCTTAGTCCCATCTCCTCATATCTTCGACGCTTCATTTCTGGAAGTTCAGGTAACGACTCACGTATACCATTCACATATTCCTCAGTGAGTATAACCTCCGGAAGGTCAGGTTCAGGAAAATATCGGTAATCTGCAAGTCCTTCCTTTTTCCTCATTGTAACTGTTTTCTACCAGTAAGAGCGAACAAAAAAACGATAAGCACAAACGAGACAAGATCACCCAGGTGACAGAAAACACATTAAGGAGGTTGTTTGGATGTGTGTTTTAAAAGTGACAATGTGATATTCAATATCCAAAATGCAAATCCAAACAACCCCTATAAAAGTAAAGTGCCATAAAACCTGAGAGCCTTCTTCCCAAAGACGCGTTTCTTGCACAATTTCTTCAGCTTGCCCTTTGTCATACAATTCTGATTCTTAACTTCGACCTACAAATGAACAACCATTGAAACATTTAAACATTTAAACATCCGAAAACACTTAAACATCCAATTATCTAATTCTTTACAGCTTAAAAGAGCAAAATGAAACCTCAAAACCTTAAAAACTTGAAATAAA
This sequence comes from Artemisia argyi, assembly GCA_030686995.1. NCBI lineage: Eukaryota > Viridiplantae > Streptophyta > Magnoliopsida > Asterales > Asteraceae > Artemisia > Artemisia argyi. The sequence continues at coordinate 11,958 of JARVZY010005750.1, forward strand.
TATATAGAGATCTAAAAAAGGGCACAACAAAAACCTCAAAACTCGAATATTCCTCAGATCTGTGATCAGGTTTTTCAGTGGTGGCATGTTTCTTGGTAGTGAGGGTTTCGGTGGTTGAGTGGGTCGCGGAAAATTCCCTCAACGACGGCAGCTAAAAATGAGATAAAAGTTATAACAACTCAAATCTACAAAATTATAATACATAAATCTATAAAAGAAATATAGATCTATAAAAAAAAAAAAAAAAACTTTTAAAAATAGACTAAAAATTACCTTTCGTGGTGTAGAGAGTTTTTTGCTGTGGTTTCTGTGGCGGTGGGTCTCGGATGTGGTGGATCTTGATGGCCGCAGGTTCTTTGTGGTGTAGGTGGTGGTGGGTCTCGGTGGTTGTGGTGGTTTCGTTGGTGATGAGGGTGGTAGTAGGGTCGGCTACATTTTTTTGGTGGTGGTAGTGGAGGATGATATTAGAGAAAAAGATGAGAGTGTATTCTGGGAATGTATGTTTTAGTTGGTGGAGAGAGCATTGAAAGCTACCAGGTTTCAAGAACCACGCTTGTAGATGTGGTTTAAATGAAAAAATGATTTAATTAAAAAAAGTAGATAGTGGTTGATGGGGATGGGGATTGGTTGTGGGTATCCAAGGGTAAAATGGGGAATATATTAATTTCAGTTTTTCACTTCTTGACTTGTTGACCAAATCTCCATTATAAGTAGTTAAGATATATATATATATATATATATATATATATATATATATATATATATATATATATATATATATATATATATATATATATATATATATATATATATATATATAAATCACTAAAAGTCTTTTTTCGTAATAATATAACATTATTTAAGCTTGAAAACAAATTGTGCAAAAAATATATATAATTAAATGTAACAATAATTAAAATTATGTAATTCGGGTTATTCGGTTCGGTTTTCAGTTTTCGGTTTGGTTGAATCAAATTTGAATTCGATTCGGTTCGGTTTTCTGTTTGACCCAGAAAAAAAATAACCGAACCAACCGAACCGAATAAACCAAATAACCCGATAACAACCGATGAACACCTCTAGCACAAATACATTCATTCAACACATACAATTAATACTCTTCTTAAGTCACCTATCACTCAAAAATACAACCATTTTACCACATTGTACTATCTAATCAAACTACTAATCATCTATTGTTACAATCCAATAACCCAAGCACTTAAAACACTATCATAAAAAAAAACCCCCCACGCAACTTAAAACGTCAGAATGTACAACTTAAAAGACCAGCATAGTTAAATTTACTCAAATATAAAAATCTCATCATCTATAAAATTGTTGTAATGAAAAACATAAAATTAAAAGATATTCATCGCACAAAATTCATTATAGTGTATCCGTCGCCGCATCACATTGGTACCCTTCTAGTTACATATAGGTCATGTTTGGCAACACCTTTTTGGAAGCGTTTAAGAGCGGTAAGCGACAAGCGACAAGCGTTTCAATCTTAATGCTTGTTTGGCAACACTGCTGCTAGCGTTTAGCAACACCTCAACAGCTTGCAATCTTAATGCTTCCTAAAAAAGCTTTCCAATATACCGCTAGTGTTTTACTTTTAATATTACTAATTTACCCTTAAAAAATAACATTCATTCATAAGTATATGCCCTTTTTCATAATTTTACATTTAATAATTACAACTACAGCTACGTTACCAAACACGTTTTTTAAACAAGCAACTAATGCTTACTGCTACTGCTTACTGCTACAGCTTACTGCTTATTGCTATTGCTACCTGTCACCAAATATAGCCATAATGGTAGGATGACAATCACTCCATTTAATGCACTAAGACATCTCATAAATATGATATTAAGTATTACAACTAATAAATCTTAAGGTACAATACAAATAAACACAACAAAACAATGCATTTAAGTCAAACAAAAAAAATAAAAAAAGCATTAAACTATATATAGTCAATGCTTTTACACTTGTATGAATTTTGTTAATAACTACGATATATTAAACATGGTTCTGTTTGGGTAACCGCGAATATTTGAAAATAAAAACTAAAATCGAACTGAGATAAAAGGGTTTTTCACTTTCGAATTTTTTGGTTTTTGTTTCTTGGTTTTCGTTTTTTGCATTTTCGGATTAAGCGGGTAGGCTCGGTTTATCAGTTTCAAATAGTTTTTTTTTTTTTTTTTTTTTTTTTTTTTTTTTTTTTTTGTAACACCCTTATTTATAAAGCTTAATTTTATATAAATCAAATAGTAATTTTGAACAACGGAAAAGCACTATTTACTAAAACATTTATTATAACAATTGTATAATGAAAAATATTGTCAGTTGCCAAAGAGTTGAAATATGCGACATTAAATTTCTGACATCCTTAAATTTTATAAAAAAAAATTAATAAATTAAAAAACAGTGTTTACTTGCTAGTACTTTAAAACATAAATTCACAACGATGCAAACTTTCGTTAAATTTGTAAAACACAAAACTTGCGATCAAAGTATTGCCTTAGCAATTATACCAACACATACAAGCTGATTTATTAGGGCCATGAAACGCTGGGAAGTAATCGCACGTTGCTTTTATTAAAAACTGGTGCTTCCTGCGGCAAGCATCCCAGCAATCGTTCGAGACAAATTTATCACCATCGCACCACACTGGAGGGAATGGTATGCAATCTTTACACATGTCACCTTTTACCGATGGTATCATTCCTACTGTATCATCAAACGTAAAGTGTTAATACTCTTGCATACATAGCGTAACATTAACATTTAACAAATTTGTTATGAAAATGTTTATACCTGTGATCATAAGTGTTATGACAAGCACAACACTATACAACGCAAATCCTGTTAATCGTGCCATCTTTTTGGTGAAAATTGTTATGGCCGTTAAGAAATAACTAAAAAATTTATGAGTTTGACATAAGAATGTGTTGAATATATAGTGGAATTATGAGATACTAACTATATTTGAGATGGATGTCGTAACATTATTTTGTTAATAAGATTATGCGTTATATAAAGTTATGTTTTAAAATTACTATAACTATTATTGTTTCCTAGTATTTTCTTGTTTTTCACTTAAATAAGATGGGTTTTGCTTAACACAAAATTTCTTATTTAACCAAAAAATACATTAAATACACATTAAATAAACTAACAAATTTACTATATTTGATCATAATTTTTAGTTTTTCTCGATCACCATTATCACGAAAATTATTTATAAAAAATGTACACGTAGTTACTTATTTTGGGGGATGAAAAATATGTTTTAAAAATCGTTTTTTTAATTGACCCGGTTGAGCCACCGAGTCACAGTTCAAACGGTTTAACCAGTGATTAAACCTGGTTTTTTCACTCAAAACCGTCTTCCGGTCACCTGACTAGTTTAGGGTTTAACCGGCTGAGTCAACTCGGGTTTTAAAACACAAAAAAATATTGTGTTATTTCCCAAAAAGGTACAAAAACTCATCCTTCTTCCTAAAAATGTAAAAAAATAACATGCTTTCCCAATTTGGTCATTTGCGAACGTGCGACTCGTCTTCACTTTTTTAATAATAAAGTACAGTGATATGTAGGTGTTTTCCCAAATATGTCTTTTCTATTATTACAAAATTACTTATTCACCCTTATCTCTATAAGTCAATTAAATGTGCGATTTTGCTACCTATTAAATGTGCGAATGTGCGATCAACACCACCACTACTCTCTCTCTCTCTCTGATCAACACCACCATCACCAGATGATCAACGTCATCACAGATCCGGCCAAGAACATCAAGAACAAAACCCACAACCATACAAAAATTGCAGATCCACCACCACCACCTTCCACCTTCGACCACCACTACCAGCAGATCCGACACCATCACCACCCCGTTGCTCGACCCAACACTATCACCATCACCATCACCATCAACACCCCGTTGCTCGACAACAACACACCACCAGATTAATAAAAAAAAAAAAACACCACTTGTACAGATCCAACACCATCACCACGCTTCACCTACAAATCCGACACCATCACCACTCTTCACCCACTTGTTGACTAGGTATTCGACATAAATAATAGCATTTGAAGTTAATGGTCTACTGTCAGTAAATTTTGATGAAAAAGGTGTTATAAAAACTGAATCTTGTTTTTGGGTTTTTTTTTGTTAATAAATTTTGTTGAGAAATTGTAATTCTTGAAAAGGGTATTAATGAAATACGAATCTTGTTTTACTAAAATAACATTAATTTAAAATAAAGGTTTTGTTGGGATTCTGGGTTAGCAATGAAAAGAAATTCACAAATTATATGTAGACTGATCTGTTGGTGATTGTGATGGATATGGTGGTACTGGAGATAGAGAGAGGATATGGTGGTAATGGGGAAAGAAATAAGAAATAGTATGTGGAAGAGAAAGAGATAAAAATAAGGGTATATTAGTCATTTAAGTTAAAAAGCTAAAATTCAATCATTAATATACCCACCTACCACTATGGTAGTTTATGAAAAGGTTTATAAAATGATGAAGAGGTTTATCATTTTATTAAACCATAGTGGAGATGAGTTTTATGCTTATGTGGAATGAAAAGGTCTAACATCTTGAACCTCTTCTAAATTTAATGTATTTGAGTTAATGAAATTTCTATAAAGCTTTATCAAGTTTATTCATAATGGAGAAAGGTTTATAACATAAAAAGGTTTATAAATTAATGTTTTACGATGATTTGGTATTATTATATCATATATACATTTATTGGGCTATTTTGCCTCACCTCACATGCCCCCATTGTAGAAACTATTTAGGCCAGGTCAGGTTTGGGTGGGGCGGGTCGGGACTAACGACCGTTAGTTACTGTAGCGTTATAACTAACGGCCGTTAGATATTTAACGACTGTTAGCTAACGATCGTTATCTTTGACATTTTCTTTAAAAATTCATACGAAATTGGTCCTTCATCTCACAAGTTTGTTGCATATTTAGTCCTCTCATAATTTACATAATTAGTCCTTCATGTTATACGTCCATTGCAAAGTCAGTCCTTAGTCAAAAAATTGACGTTAAGTAGCTACCGGCCGTTATTACACTTTCCTTATTCGGAAAACACCCCGCGGCAACGCGCGGTTTTCCAACTAGTTATAAACATTTACAAAGGTTTATCATAGTGGATGCCTTTAAATGTGTAATTTATGGATTTTAATATTTTGTTAAATATGAGACTGTATTTGTATATATTAGTGATTTATGTTGTGAATAATTACCATAACAACGTATATATTGCAACATTTACTTCTTTCCTCCAAGATATTGAATGTATACGTAAGAAGAGAATATGAATCCATTGGTCGTGTGTTAAGCCTAACCTTGATTTTCGACTTCCAATGTCACTTAGTTCATATGACTAATTTTCTGTGTTCAGTATGTGTTGAACAATCATTCAATGTATCACGAAATAACAAAAGCAAACTTTTGTGTGTCTCTGTGTGTGTGTTCTTAAACTGTACATTGTTTTTTTCCCCATCGCCTAGAGTTAATCTATCATTGACCAACGTGGTTTTACTTTTGGAATACAAAAACTTAAGTAACAATGGTTAATCACTTGGTCCTATTAATTTGACACGAAAATTCATCATAAATAATCATATATTATTAAGTATCGATCGTGAATCATAAATCGTAAATCAACTCATATAATGTTTAACTATCGTGTATGACTACGTGAAAGAAACACATCCATTAACATGGCCAAAAACATTTGCAAGCCATCTTGTTGGGGCCAGGAAACGACGGAAAGTATTCACACCCTGGAACTGCAGTCGGGCCAAACTTTTTGTGACAAGCATCCCAGCAATCACTTGATATCACGTTTTCATTGCACACGGCTGGTGTAAGCGGTATCAAATCATGGCATACTCCCCCTGCCGATGTTTTCGTTGCACCTGCATTGCATAATGTAGCAAAAGTGTTATATAAACACAAAATTTAAGTAACCTTTAAAAACTCAGCATTAAGATCTTAAAAGTATACCTGTCATCATGATAACAATGAGAAGCACCACATTAAGCATAGCCATAGATGTGAATCGTGCCATACTTTTGTGGAGCTTGTATGCCTATAGTTATTAAGACAATAACAATTTTATGGTTTATTGTAAAATGTCATGCGGTATATATAGTGAAGTCTATAACTACTTGCTATATTAAAAATCGACCTAGATCTTCCAATGGTTTCGAGCGGTGCACATAAATTTGGTTAGCTAATATTTGCTAAATTTACCATCTTTTTTATTTTAGCTGAGATTCTTTGTACAATATGATTTGGTACTTGTAAAAATATCACATATATTTTGTCATCTTTAGCAAAAATATGGCTTAAGTTCCTGAAGTATTTGACGAATCTTTAGTCCAATTACTCACTTCACAAAACGGATGTAATAAGCACACAACCAAAATTGATATGGACATCACAAAATCTCATTTGTATGAACATGGTACAATATCACGTATGCATGTTTGTGATGCTCACATCACTTATTATGGTGTGGATATCACCTCCCCAAAAGTACACAACTAAAAAAAATGTAGTAACTATTGCAAGATAGATTTTAAAAATGAAATTTTACTTCAAAACAAATATGGAGCAAGTTAAGAAAAAATAATCTATCATCAAATAGATAATTAGTAAAGCAAATAGGATGTGCTTAGTTGAAAGGAAACACCCCGATTCTTCATAAAATATTTTGTACAAAATAAGAAAAATAGAAATTGCATTCAAATAAATGTTTGTCATCAAATTCTCTACAAAATATAAAATTTGCATTTCCTACTTTAACAAGGTAAACTACAAAACATCATTTTTTTTGTTTTCCTTACTTCCCTTATAGCAACTTTGTTTTCGTGAGAATAGAAAACAATATCATATGAACGCGTTTTCTATTTTTGTGAAAAATTAAATCTCTAACTTTTTTTACAAATCTAAAAATAGAAAATCAATAAATTATTTCTCTAACTAAACGCACCCATTATATCATCACAAGAGGTATTAGGTTAGTTTATTAGGTTTAAACCACCTTAAAGTACAACAAATAAGGTAACTCAGTTAAACTGTGTACATTTAAGTCAAAAATTGATCATCTTTAAGTAAACGAGCAGATAAACCCATGTTCGTTTACACATAGTTTAAAATAGGGCTGATTAATGTCCAAATATAGGGCCACACCAACAAAACAGGACGAAAACAAAAACCAAGTTGGCCCGAAACATTGGATCGATATATGTTTGGTCCTGTTCGGTTCGTCGGTCCGGTCTCATATAACGAAGCATATTGGCTGGGTCAGCGTAATACCAAACTGAAATAGATCGTACCGAGCACCAAATATGAGAAAAAGGTGAACCAAAGACTGGATCGAAATATTAACCGTCTTGTCTAATCGGTCCGGTTCGGGCCAGTTTCTCGGTTCGGTTAGAAAGAAGGGAAGTACGAGTAGGGGTGGAAACGAGCCGAGCCGAGCCGAGCCCGAGCCTGCCAGAGCTCGAGCTCGGCTCGTTTAAGTTTTAAAAGGCTCAAGCTCGAGCTCGGATCGTTTCGAGCCTTAAACTTTAAGCTCGAGCTCGGCTCGTTTTTTCGATTTGGCCATGAAAAGTTAAAGCTTGGCTCGAGCTCGAGCTCGGCTCGTAATTTATCATTATTGAGCTTGTTAATAAGCTCGAGCTCGGCTCGTATATAAGTTAAAATATCATATTTTTGTTTAGGCTCGTTTAGGCTCGCGAGCCCAAACGAGCTTTTTATTTAAAGCTCGAGCTCGAGCTCGATTAATAAACGAGCTGCAACTTAGGCTCGAGCTCGGGCTCGAGCTCGTTTAGGCTCGGCTCGTTCGAGCTTTTTACCGATCCGATCCCGAGCTTTTCACGAGCGGCTCGGCTCATTTCCACCCCTAAGTACGAGGGACTAAAATGTAGATTTAGCATAACTTTAGGGACCAAATTCTTAAATTCCATCAGTCTTTACACCCTTTAATCGATTGCCCCAAAACCCTCGAAAAACATTGCAACAAAACCCTTATTATTTTCACTTGTTCATCGTCCTGTTGTTATCTTCAAATCGGTAACCCCCTTACTCTCTATAAACTGTTTAATTGGATTCTATTTAGCTCATCTTTGATCTGGATTTCTAATTTAGGACAAATGTATCCAGATTATACTTAGATTGATGCGTTTTAATGATTATTCAATCGATGGTTTGTGACAAGAAATGAATCTAGTTTTGTATTTCATGAGTAGAAATGATAGTTTCTTGTCGATAATTTTTATTCAGGGGGCGTTTGATTTCGACTTAATTGACTTAATATGAAAAAAAACTAAATAAATTAAGTCATATGAAAACTGTTTGTTTGTGACTTAATAGAGAAAAATGACTTAAAATATTAAGTAATAAAACTGAAGTTGTCTGCATTAAGTCATCTGTTAATTAACATGACTGAATGAAAAAATTAAACAAACAGGCCCTTGAATCGTGGCTTGTGTGTATATGGAGTTAAGAATACGTATTGGTTGTTTTTACCAACATTTTGAAAATATATGAAGGGCCTGTTTGGCTAAGCTTATTAAACGTAAGCCAATTTGGGCTTATTATTGATAAGCTCCAATGTTACGGCTTATTTTGAGACTTGTCGGCTTGTATAAGTTTATTATGATATGATAAACTTATAAAAGCCGACAAGTCTCAAAATAAGCCGTAAAATTGGGGCTTATAAAAAATAAGCCGAAATTTAATTATATATCAAGTAGTTGTTTGGGACTATATTATGTTTTGCTAATTATATTCATGACTTTATGAATGTTTGATTTAGATTGGTGGTGCATAAATAATGGGATGGAAAGCAGCTCAGAAGCTCATACATCACTGGAAGATCTTGCGAGGAGATAATGTATATGATTTTTTTCTCATATTAAATGTTTTTCAGTTTTTCAATTTAGCAACGTGATTTTGGTGACATTTGATCAATTTTGTTGTGCAGGTGATGATAATCAGGGGCAAAGATAGGGGTGAAACGGGCACTATTAAACGTGTCATTCGCTCTCAGAATCGTGTTATTGTTGAGGGAAAGAACTTGGTAATTAGCCCCGCTGTTCCATTGTTATCTTTGTGTGTTTCTGTCTGTTGTATATTCACTCCACTCGCCATAATTTGAACGCATTTGCAGGTAAAGAAGCATATAAAGCAAGGGCAAGGTCATGAAGGTGGTATATTCACAGTAGAAGCTCCTCTTCACGTCTCAAATGTTCAAATTGTCGATCCAGTGACACAGTATGAATATTATTAAAAAAAAAAAAAAAAACAATTCTTTGCTCTTTGATGATTTACAGCTCTTGTTTTAATAAGATGATTGTTATTGTGTATGTTTTTGCCAGGCAGCCTTGTAAGGTTGGAATAAGGTACAAAGAAGATGGTACTAAAGTCCGCATTGCAAGAGGCATAGGCGCTTCAGGGGCAATCATTCCTCGTCCTGAGATTTTGAAGATAAGGACTACTCCGCGCCCAACAATCGGTAATATTATTTATGTATAATTGTTTATACGTTAGTTTGTTTTACCCTGTTTGATTTATGTAGAAATGGCAGTTTTGATCTATTTATTAACTTATCAATCGTTTCGGTTATGTTTGCCCCTGACGGTTCAAAACAAGAAAAATTAGCATAAGGAAACTCGTGAAATGTGTAAAAAGGGTTTAAAGCCGTTCAAAGTGTATTTGTGGGCATACAATCTCCTAATCTATGTATTTGAAAAATTAGATTATATAAATAGGATCACGTTGTCATCATATCAGGCATTCAGACACAGTGACTATTTGTATAAGAAGTAAAACAGTTTAGTTCAAAAGTTTATTGGTCAATCTGCCCATTTCAACCCGTAGCAAAAGTTACCCTGTATGAGTAATTAGCCCTACACTCTACCTCTCTGACTTGGCATTTTGACACCTTTGATTGGTCTCTGTATGCTTCACCAAGATTGTGTATCCTGTTTATGCTTAGTTGTAAAGGTATTAACTGAACACAAATTTTTTTTCTCTCAATTGCCTAAATCATACCAGCATCATCTTCTTGGTCGCTTTAGTTTTATTTTAATAGTTAGAGTGAGTGAGTGACTATTACATCAGGATACATGAACACAATCCCTTAATAGCCAATGCTTGTACTCCTCTTATATCACTGCTGGCAACTAGTTATACAAGTGAACTATGGGTACCTGTTACTATTTATACTAAATGGGAAGTCTTTTCGATTTGCCCAACAAGCCAGATGTAGCCATTCCACTTTTACTGAACTTGACCGTTTCTTTACTTCTTTGAGCGATCACCTCTAGGATCCAGTAGCTTGTCACATTGAACTAAACATTGTTTAATTAGGATATCGTGCTTCCCCAAAGGAATATAGAACCCTCAAGATATGATGTAACCTGTACGGCTACATATGAGTCGATTCAAGCTTGACCAGACTGATAAATTAAGTTCAAAACCAATTAGATAGCTCAAGCTCGATTCAGTGTGGGCCTAAAAGTATATTTTAAAACTTGATCTTAAGTAAATCAAGTGTGAGTTACCAAATACAAACGTAAATTGTTATATGTTTCAAGCTCATGTGTGTACTTGAACTTGATAAAATTTGACTCGAATTATTGGAATAAAACTTGACTTGTTTGCAGCCCTAGTTTAAATAAAGTTCACCTCGACTCTTTATATTTATCATAACATTCTAATGTTTTTTGTTGTCTCTGCAACAGCTGGCCCAAAAGATACTCCTATAGAGCTTGTGCACGAGAAGACATACGATGGTAAAACCGGGAAGGGTATGCCAGATCTTTAGTTAACTCCGACCCTCTGTTAAAAGGTGTCACAGAAGTTAACCCTTATGGCTTATTTCCTTGCTTATTAGTCATCTTTCTTAAAGATCTGGTTTACCTGTGAACATGTTAACGGAAACTTATCCGACCAGATTTCCAGATCCATCATCTTTTCATATTCATTTTAGCTATCAAAGGCGGTGATTAGAGAAAAGCTTTTGAACTTTTGTCTATTGTTATACTGAGTAATCGGTTAGTGGAGAATGTTCCGTCATTACAGATGCTTTAGTTAAATCCTGCTTGAAATAATGTTTCCGTCGTTTGAAATTTTTTGCAGTTGATTTTATTGCATAAGGTTTTTAAATGAAGCTAACTTTGATGACGCAATCAACTCATTTTGGGTAATGTTTGTTTTGTCCTGCCAACCCAGCTTTTCATGAATGGTGGCGGGTTCTAGATTCTTTAGACTGCATGTCTAACATCAAATAGGTGTGATGTTTGATTAAGACTGTATCATTGATATAGCCGACTGTCACTAAAAAGCACTTGTTTCTTTTGTCTTAAAATAACTAAGTGTAATACAAATATCTTGATATAACGATTGTGAAAAAAAAAAAAAAAAAAAAAAAAAAAAACATTGTCATCGGAAGTCTTATTCCACACAAATGCTTGTACCTCTGTAATCAGAACTTAAACTCTCTCTATGTTGCCCATTTTGTTTCCATTGTAATCAGAACTTAAACTCTCTCTGTGTTGCCCATAAGTTCGTTTTTATTAGACAGGGCATAATGGAAGATCCATACACGCGTGATTGGCCTGCATGGCACCACCTTTACGCGTCAAACACCATTACGTCTTCTCACCTTCGCGCGTCAAGCCAACAATTTGGAGATGGTTTGGTCACTTTCTTGACCGGACCAAATTTAGGTTATTTGTGTGATTGTGAGTTATGGCTGTATTTAGCTGTGTATGTTTGTTTTGTGGGTTTTGCATTAACCATTACGGGGGTTTAGTGGTGGATTTGACAATTAAAGTGCATGATGATGTAACGCTGATGTGGAGTAGTATGTTTAATCACAATTACATCTAGTCTTAGAATCCTAGCTATTTTCTCTCATTGAATCCTTTGAATCCTAAGTTGGTTTCTCTCATTCAATACTAAATACGCCAGTAACTTCAATGTTGAAACTTTTATGCTTATAGCGGCTTCTCTACCGTATTTATCACTTAATGCGTCCAATCTCTTTGTTTTGTTCAAAGTATAGAAGTGAATATCTAGAGTTGATTCTAACAAATCAGCGTTACATTTTTTTTTAGAATTTTAAGTTTCATTCATGTTTTTTCTGCTTTTTATTATTTTTCATAATCATGGATTTGACGACCGACATTTAATCTACGTCACATTTGAGATAATTATAGCTATTCATTAAAGCCTTGTACGGAACACAAGACTTTTTTGCACATGAGTGACAAAATTAGTAAAACGTATTAAATTCACTGTACAAGTTTCTTGCACTAAAATCTATACGTTTACGTCAGAAAACACAAGTTTGACTCGAAAATCACAACCAGTACATAATTTCATTAGTCACGTATTAACTTATCACATTTTCTGTCACATCTATGAGACTTGCTAAAAAACTTACAATTATACTTCATTTACTTTTTGACATGTGTCATATACCTTTTTTATTTATTTATTTATTTATTTTTCGTTTGTATCAGTTATATTTGTAAGCTTATCTATAAGTCTATCAAACAGTAATTCTTTCACACACCTATATCAAGGATCCAGTGAGAAGAAAATTTAAATGAGAAGAATGAGAAATAACTATAACCACATATTTGAAATGCATCGACTTGAATTAGATGCATCACTATTTATTTAGATGTATCACAATTAGTCTCGAAAGAGAATTTGAAGTGAAAACGATGCAAATTATTACTAGCAACAAATTTGACCCGCAGAGGATGAAAAATACATATGATTCGTCCAATGAAATGCATCTAATATATGTATACGCGTCTAATTTTTAGCTAGAAAATATATTATGATGCATCTAAAAGATTAGGGACGCATCTAATTCAAATTTATGTATATCTAATGTGTAGTTATAATTATTTCTCATCATTCTTATTTTAAAAATTCTTCTCATTTGATCCTTAGTCTATCACTTATTTCATAATACTAGTTGGATACCCGCGCACAGCGGCGGCGATAAATGTAGTCATATTATAAATATAGTAAATGAATTGCTAGCACAACTCTCCCCACAATTCTCTACCCGCTTAGTGAATTCATTTCACAACATTCCGAATGTATATGTGTTTGCTTGGGTTTCCCGTAGCTTTCCGGTGACATCATTATTCTCGCATATAAAAAGACCATCGCAATCTCTTGTTGGAATATGTAATCATAACAATTATAAAATAAACAAGTAAACATCAAAGCATGCAGCGGAAGTAAAGAATCATAATACTTGTATTAATTAACCGAATTTAATGATATGCGTACCTTGGTGATTTCTAGCCAAACAAGAAATCAAATAACACGAACGAGTAAAAACCTAACTAGGGTTTATAGCAGTCGACTTTAGGACAAGTCGAATAGGGAAAATAAGCTAACAAAAGTATGTTAGATCTTCGCTCTTGTACACACGTATTAGTAGCGTTTCAATGTGAGAAGCTAGGTTCTTGATCATAAACAATCCAAACACAATGTTTAGAAGATCGCGTAAGAACCCTAGAAGGGTGTAGTTGATCAACTAAACAAGAATGGTTTGAGCTTAGAAATCTAGTAGGAACCCTATAAGGGTGTAGTTCAATTTCTAGGCTCAAGAGAAGGGAAGAAGAAGATTGTGATTGCAAGTGAATCAAGGAATCAATGAATGAATACAAGGGGCCTTGTATTTATACAATTCACAATCTTTGAGCACAAGACACAAACCCTAAGCCCCTTAGGGTTGGGTTTCGGCCGATCCATGGCCCAAGAGGTCCAAACCGGATCCATCTTGGCTACTATTTAAAGTTAGCCCTTCTTCTTTCGCCTAACGTCCATTAGTCAATTTCCCGTTAATTACTAACGACCGTTACGTGTTTTATTTGTGAAATTAATAATTATTCATAACTTCATACAATAATTATTAATCATTGAAACTCATACGTAATGTGTGCAATCCCGAAGTCTCGTGTTCGAATCCGGACATACTACATTAATTTTTATCCGTAAAAACTAACAGCTCCCACTCGGATATACATTAATTTAATAATGACATTGGTTAGTCTAGCATAACACCTCAATGTCCCCATAACGACCATGAGTGTGGTTTCCTGGAAAAAACATTTTGATGAATCATCATCATACTTATCCTTTTGTTTCTAATACCACATTAATATGGATATGGATCTAAGTCATTCCATAATTAACTATTCTGTTTCTCATTATTTGAACGTATTCCAGATAGATCTTGGGCATGGCCATGCAAACATCTTGTCAACCCTACGAGGGGCCCAGCAGTATTGTACTTCAAAACAAATTTGAAGGAAACAAATTCTGTATTGACTACAAGCATAACCCACGAACTTTGCATCACCTCTGAAAATAGCCCTTATAGCTACCAGTTATGGATAACGTTAGACTACCTTACAAAAAGTGAGCTACATCCACAGTAGTTATCTGGTATCTCAAGTCTGAGGATAAATATTCATGATTTACTTTAATGACAACATCTATAAGTATAATCATGTAATTGGGATCTGTCCTATATTCAATTTATTCATTCTATTGAATATCATGTGAATTTGGCATGTCCTACGCATCAATATACTTTAAGTATATTATACCGAAACTCAGATTTGTCTTAATTCAATGATATTTTCATATCATTGATTGACAACGGACTATTTAGAATAACATAACATAAGTTATTCATGGATTAAACATGCAAATATGGGATACAATCTATTATTAATGGAAACAAACGTATTAAGTACTTTAATTCATTATTAAATAATAATTGCTTAACATCCCTTATCCAAATACTAAATTGATCAATGCATGAAAATTCTAGTTAATGAATTTTGTCACAAGTAATAACAATCATACTTGTTTGTCAATTATGCCTCAAGTAATGACAATCATACTTGTTGACAAGGCATTATTCAACTAACTTTGATCTATCGGAATTTTGAGAATACTTATTTCAAGAATTCAATTAGTGAAGTTCTTATATGTGCATTCAAATAATTTGATATAACCACATAATACATTATAAAATGTGTGACATCCTCAACATTCAATTTATGATAATTAAACTTTCAAACATTTTAAAGTTTAAAGTATTCTTATTCTTTAACGAGGCATGCAGAACCCGTGCTACGCACAGGCTTTTAATCTGATTGTTAATCGCGCGTATTGTTTTTGTGTATTTTCGAGTGGATTTGTATTTTTAGTTTAGTATGTTGTATGAAACGTTTTTAGTTTGTTGTTTAAAAATATAAAAATAGTTGATATTGTTTTGGTTTTTTGGTCTTTATATTTTCTAAATGGGGTTGTCGTTATTAAATTGTCACACGCATGATGTAATTTCCTTTGATTGTTTTGGCCTATTACGTAACCCAACAATAATTTTGCATTATATCGTTTTTGCATGGTAATATGAAGCACACTGGATTTTTCTTATTTGTTATAGTGTAATTTGAGTTAATTATTTTTGTTATTAGGTTCGTAAGTTGTGATTGTATTACATCTGTTGTAAGTATGCCATTAGTTGTTTGGTGATTTTTATATTTAATATTTTTATAACATATTAGTATTTATTTATAAAGTTTATGATTAAAAACTAAAGTTAGCTTTATCTCATTTTATTGTACAACTAATTTCATTGAAAATTAACATTGAAGTCTAACTAATAATAATAAATTTTATCAATAAACTCAATTCCAAATAGCTAACCAAATGAATATTAATTAACACACTATTAATAAATCCTAAAACCTTTTGGACTCAACTATTATGTCTTAAACTTAATTTTTTTTTAATTTACAAATGGGTTCGAGCAAAAATTATGTACTTTTCCTTTTATATTCATTATTTCAAGATGCATGCTTACATATACTAATCACGCTAAAAAGTATCATTTAACCATTTAAATGTTGCTTTACATATATGCTCATGCACATTTTCTTGAATCAATTCGCACATGTGAGCTACATCAATAGAAAACACACATAAATTACTTGTATATGAAAATGCATTAACATAATACATATATCTATATATATATTGCATTAGGTTAAATCATCAATTATTTTTGCAACCTTTTCAACTTCATCTCAATCGATAACCGACTTTTAATTCTCTACTAATTACTACAGTAAATATCATGTGATCAATTCCGGCAAGCCTTGCACTTCCATCTCGATGTTGTATATACTTCACATTAAATGCACCGGTTTTGTTTTTCGATAAAAGTTTGAACTTTTTCTTATGTTTAAAACTCAACTTTTTATTTGATATTATAATTTACAAATGGCTTTAAGTCAAAATTATGTATTTTTTCCTTTCTATTCTTTACTCAATGTGATATTTTTAATATGTTGTATTTTGCTATTATGGCAAACTCATTTAATGGGCATAAATATTGGTTTCTTACTAATGTTTCTACATATAGAAAAAGAAAACACTTTGCGATGCGCGGACCTTCTTCTTTTAAATAATAATTCAATTGCACACAATAAATTTATTCTAATATTTCTCAAAGAGCATTCGAAAGCAACTACTTACATAAACTAATCACGCTAAAAAGTATCATTTAACCATTTAAATGTTGCT
>JARVZY010005752.1:0-28638 GCA_030686995.1 Artemisia argyi
AACAACAATAATCTATGTTACGAGAATAAATTTGACTATATACTCATGGCTAACAAAGGGAAACAAATGTTAGGAGAGTCTTATAAAAGTCGTTATTATTCTTTTGACAAGCCAACTCCAGCAGACAATTATACCAATTTAACGTCGGATAATAAGGTATCTACAGACAGTGGTTATAGTCATTCACGTAATACGGGTGCTCCAGGTTCGCCTACAATGTCTTCTCAGTGTAAGATTGTTAGCTTTTCTTTTACGTATTACATTTGCTTGCTTCCATGTTTAATGACTCATACCTTTGTCATTTTGATCTCTAATACAGCTAACATGCCCCCTACATTTGCCTTGACTCAAAGTTCAAATGCAAAGCGCGCAACACACCGTCGAATTACACCAGCTTATTCACCTATGCAGAGTCAACGTAAAGATATACAGCCTAACAGCAGAGTACCAGCACCCAATATAAGTCATGCTTCCAACCGTGGTAAAAGGCCGCGATTCATACAAGGTATGTTACTCATATAGATTTACAAAAGATTACTATAAAACCAGCATGTTTAATATACTTACACATACTTACATAACTACTGCATTTATACCGTTTGATTTAAATGGGATGACTGTACACACCAAGAGGCTGACCAACGAGAGCAACTTACACAAGGTATAGTAGATGCTTCTTACATTTGTTGTATAATCTGAATACCGAATTTGCTTTTCCTTTGGTTTTGCCTATTATGTTACACTTGCTTACTCTCTTCCGATATTTACAATGGCTATGGTATTCCAGATGGAGCGTCTTACTCTTCAGGTTCTAATACTCAAGGTTTGCAAGTTCAATCTACAGAAAAAAAAAAATGCATACACAAGGTTGTAAAATATAGTCTTATTCTATAGAATTGTGACTTATACCTTTCTCATCTTTTGATCCCTAATAATGCAGTTACTATGCCTTCTTCATCTACGTTTGGTGAAAGTTCAAATGCAGTACAAGAAACACAACGTCGAACTACACCAACTTATTCATTTATGGAAATTCACGGTAAAAATACACAGCCTAATAGAAGCCTACCAGCACCCAACATAAGTCATGCTTCTAACAGTAGTGCAAAAAGGCCACGATTTACACAAGGTATGTTACCATTCCAAGTTTAGAGAAGATCATTATCAAAATACCAGCTTTAATATACTTACATATACTCGCATAACCACTGCAGTTACACTAGGAAATTTAAATGAATCAAACAACCGTGCACATAGAAACATGAGGCAACAGAGGCGTCTTGGACAAGGTATATTAGATATTTCTAAAATTTATTCTTTAATCTAATTAATTAACTCATTTAATCAACATGTAACTCATACCTGTTTCTTTCTTTTTCCCAGGGCCACCAGCCACATATATTTCTATCGGCAATTGTGACCAAATATGCAAGCATTGCAAAGCTTTGTTTTGGTATGATGAGCGAATCAAAAGCGGCAACAGATGGTGTCCAGAATACCACCGCTGTTGCAACAACGGTAAAGTGGTGCTGAATACAAATAAAGATTACCCAGAGTATATAAAAGAGCTCTTTCAAGATAGACATTTCACGGAAAATATAAGAGCCTATAACCAGATGTTCGCAATGACATCTTTAGGCGCAGAGGTGGACGAATCTATTAACAGAGGAAGAGGCCCTTATGTATTCAAAGTTTCAGGAAAAATTTACCACTCGATAGGGAGCATGTTTCCAGTGGTAGACAAGAAACAAAAATTTTTATGCTGTACATCTACGATACAGCCAACTAAGTTGATAATCGTCTGGAACACTTCAAGAATACCGACTACAAGTTGCGCTGCGATGTGGTCGAAAATTTTGAAGGAATTTTTAGACAATCATAATCGATTGGTGCAGCTATTTAGAACGGCTCGCAATAAGACGGAAGGTACTGACATTCCAAATTTTATGCTCAAGCTATTTGGAGTGGTTGGGTCAAAACGGTACGATCTACCAACAGGTGACTGTATTCATGCAATTGTTTTTTAAGGCGGGCCAGATGCTTCAATTGAATATGATTTAGTTATTGAACAACGAGATGGTCAACCACAACGAATAGACAAGCTAAATACTCATTACATGTCGCTTCATTTCCCAATTCTTTTTTTCTACGGTTAAACAGGCTACCATTTGGGTCTTAAATTGCTAGATAGAGCAGGCGTCCCCTCAGAAAAAGAAAAGCAAATATCAATGAAAATTTACTATGCATACCAGCTTCACGACCGATTTCAAGAATATAATTTACTCTCAAAAGCTGGTCGACTCTTTCAAGAATACGTCGTAACTGCTTATTGTAGCATTGAGCAGCAGAGGCTTGACTACATAAGAAGCAATCAGAAGGACATCAGAAATGAGTATATGTCCGGTTTTTTATGATGCTATCTCGCGTGGTGATGTCGATGGTTTAGATGTTGGTTCAAGAACAATACTTCCAGTGTCGTTTACTGGAGGGCCACGCTATATGTATAACCACTACTTAGATGCTCTTGCAATTTGCAGATTCCATGGCAACCTGTCATTTTTTATTACATTTACGTGCAACGTTGGCTGGCCTGGAATAGAAGAGTATATGAAACAATATCCGCACGTTATAACTGCAGACAAACCAGATGTTGTTGACCATGTTTTCTAAAGAAAGATTCATGATCTATACTTTTTTGCGCGAGGCAAGGCTTTTTGGAAATGTTGAGGCAGGTAAAATGATTCGTACATATATAAACACCCTTTATGTAACTTATACTTTAAACACATATGTGACTATAGTTTTTCATGTTGCAGTTTTGTATACGGTCGAATTCCAAAAGCACGGGTTGCCACATTGTCATTTGCTCCTTTGGTTAAAAGAAAGTTCACGAATAAAGGGAAATGAAGACATTGACAGATACATATGTGCAGAACTGCCAAATCTAACAAACTATCCTGAAGCTTATCGAGTTATTTCAGAATTCATGCTACATGGACCATATGGTTTGGCTAATAAATCCGCACCCTGCATTAAGTACACCGACGAATGCAAAAAAAAATTCCCTAAACCATACTGCTCAGAGACTTTTATCGACAAAAAAGGGTTTGTCCATTACCGTAGAAGAGATTCGCATATAACGGCATTGAAACAAAATTTGTAGTTTAATAACACGTACGTGGTCCCATATAATCGGTCGCTATGTATGCGGCTCTACGCATACATCAACGTTGAATATTGCGAATGGACTATGCTGATAAAATACCTTTTCAAGTATATTTCAAAAGGAACTGATCGAATTATCGCACATGTTACAAGGAAAATAGGAGGTGGAGAATCAAGCAGCAAACATCCAAGAATTCGGGTAGACGAAATAAATAATTTCCAAGATGCCAGGTACATAGGTCCGCATGAAGCATGTTGGAGAATTCTTGGTTTCGACATACATTCCAGGCAACCTGCTGTACAGATACTAGCGGTGCATGTAACACCCTCAATTTCAAAATATGCAACGGAATTTAGATTGGGTGTTACTTCATGGCACAACAGTTTAATAGTAGAAAACGATTGTCAATTTAGTCGTTTTAAAATATTTATCATTCGCAATTTATAAAAATCAGAGTTTACAAAATGAGGTCCCAATAGTTTGAGTTTTCAAAATGAGGTCCCATTGGTTTAAAAGTTTTAAGAAATGGGTTTTCGAGTGATAGTAAAATTTATAGCCTTTGTATCCGTACTCCTCCGTGCCATCCTTGCTCATTTTGGACCTGAGATAAATACATGCTAAAAGCGTCAACATAATGGTTGGTGGGTTCATAGAGTTTATAAGTAAAATAGTTGATTTCCAGAATCAAAAGAGTTTAGTGAGTCCATAGTGTTTGTAAATAACAGTTGATTTTCCAAAATCAAAGTGTGAGTATATCCATAGTATTTATAGTGAAACAGTTGATTATCAAAACCAAGGAGTGAGTAATTCCATAGTGTTTATAGTTTGAATAGTTGATTCATCAAAATCAAAGAATAGATAATTCCATAGAGCTTATAGTTTAAACGGTTGATTCTCAAAATCAAAGTATGGATAATTCCATAAAGTTTATAGTTT
The DNA here is from genome assembly GCA_030686995.1 of Artemisia argyi. Classification (NCBI taxonomy): domain Eukaryota; kingdom Viridiplantae; phylum Streptophyta; class Magnoliopsida; order Asterales; family Asteraceae; genus Artemisia; species Artemisia argyi. Next base: position 4,103 of record JARVZY010005752.1, read on the forward strand.
AAACGGTTGATTTTCAATAGTTCCAAGTTTAGGTAATAATTGTAATAAATACAATTATTAATAAAATAAGTAGTGGGTTACAATATTATACACCCATAGTTGGTTTGTTATAAAGTAAGTGGTGGGTTAAGTTGTTATATACCCATAGTTGGTTTGGTTACCCTAAGTGGGTCAACACAAAATAGTTATAGTTTGCCAAGTGGTGATTTTCTTAGTAATCACAAGTTCTAGGTTTAGATAATATTTGTAACGAATACAAATATTATTAAAATGATTGCAATACTATATCATGACTACAGTATCGCTCTATTGCTCTCAGCCTCATGACACTCAACGATTTGACAGGCATCAAGTATGATGTAAAATATAACAGTGTGCCATCAGGATAGATATTTGCCAATAACCTATAAGTATGTTTAAATAAAGTGCGTTTGGGTGGCTCATCCTAGCAGACCCAAACGGGGATTATCAGTCCCAAATAGATCTATTCACAATTATTTATGTTCACTCGCAAGTGATTAAGGTGCATGATATGAGGGACTTCGAACATGGAAATAAGTGGTAAACTTAGGCAATAGAAAATCGGGTATAACTTACAGTTGAAAATCACTTGAGATCATGTTTATAGTAGGTAGCTCTCTATGAGCTATAAACGCGTATAAAAGTGGATTCATAAGTTCATAGTAATTCGCAAAAGTTTATAGTGCCTTTGAAAGTAAAAGCAAGTGTCTGTTTCAATAACAAGTCAAGTGGTTTATCAACTGAGTGTAATGTTTAAGGTAACTAGTATAGTTTATATGTAAAACCAGCATGTATCTCCCCCAAAAGTAATTCAAAACAAGTAAAAGAGTAAGAGAGGGGTTATGACTCACCTTAGTGGGATGGTAGACGTAGCAAAGTGATGAGACGAAAAGTGTACCACTTTTAGGGGGTCATTTAAGCCCAAATTCAAGATTATTTGATCAATTACTGCCATAAATCGTTCCTTTTGTCATTTTAGGTACTTTGGAGAAGAAATCTGGAAAATAAAGCATTTTGGACGTTTTTGAAGCGAAAAAGTGAAGAAAACGACAAATCTCCAAATCATGCTGAAATTGGTACCTGACGGCGTCAGGATTTGCATGTGACACCGTCACTCATGGAGAAAGAGGTGGATAAATTTAATACACAAGACGCGCCAGAATGTTTTGGAGAATTAACATGTGACGGCATCACCAAGGCCGTCACGTTCAAATTACAAGAGATGACCAATAGAAGAATAACACATGACAGCGTCAGATCTGGATCTAGGCAATACGTGGAGTTTTATGGCGGCGAGTTGACGGCGTCATGATTTACACATGACGCCTTAAGACCCAAAAATCTATATATAGATTTCTATTTTTCATTTGTTAAGAGAGGAGAACTTTGTGATAGTTTTGGAGAAACCCTAGCACGAATTTTACCTTACTTTTAAGGGTTCCAAACCATTGTTTCATCCATGTATGATTGAAGATAAGTTTTAAAATAATCATTCAATATGTCTATGTGTTGTTTGATTCTATCTTATGCTTGTCTTTACTTTAACATGCTAGGCTAGGTTTTCTTTGTGTTTGCTTAGATTTAATGAAACATAGTTATTGATTATTGGTTGGTTGTTTGTTTATAATTGTTGTGGATGAATGATATCGATGTTAGGCTTAAGAAAACTGGCAAACTTCCAATTGGTAACATGCTTGAACGTCTTAAGAAACTTGATCGGATGTGTACTACGATAAATTGGTTATATTTAATGCATAAGTAACTACTAAGGAGGCCATGTTAGGAGCTAGTAGTCGGCTCGACATAGGAAGAGGTAGGAGCTTATAGAGTTAGGGAAGATCGTACACGGCCCTACGAATGGTATTAAGGAATATAACCCGTCATCCATGCAATTGTAACAAACTAATCAACTAGCAAAAGATAGCTAGGCAGTAGTAAAATCTAAGTAAACACGTTTGTCTTATTATTGTTTTTCTCCACATTTACTTTCGTGTCATTTTATTTATTCTTACTGCATTTGTAGTTATTTGGGTTAGTTGACTAGCAACTAATTCCGCCCATTCTTCCAAAACCCGAGATTTTTACTTGCTTTCCATAAAATATAAAAATACAAAAAGAATCATCCCTCATCTCTAGACCTAGTTTAATTAAGTTTTAACCCTAGCAAGCACTATTCCTTGAGTTGAACGATCAATCCCCCGGTACTTGCCACTACACTATACTACATCGGTCAGGTACACTACCTGGTGGGGATTGGAAGCTTCTCAAGATCCTTTGAGAGGTAAAACCTTTTGCGAGGGCGTAATCCCACGCATCAAGTTTTTGGTGCCGCAGCCCGGGGAATAGTTATTATCTAGGATGAAATTTCTTTTTATTAGGTCTACTTGCTAGATTCCTTTCTAGTAAGATTTTTATTTTTATTTTTATAGGTCTTCTTTAGTCTATCTTTTTCTTCATTCCTTTGTTCGTAACCATTACCATCCGCCATCATGGAAGGTGGTAATCTCTTTGACCCCATCAACCATCCACAACAAAACCATCCACAACAAAACCATCCACAAAACCCACCACAACCAAACCAACCTCCTAGACCCCGAACTTTAGGTGAGTACTCCCGTCCTAGCCACCAAGGCTATCGAAACACCATTGAGCTCACTCAAGGAGCCAATGTGTCTCCCTTGCGATCCGACACCATCCGGTTGGTGCAAACGGATGTGCATTCCATGGAATTCGTTCCGAAGATCCTAATCAACATCTCAAGGATTTTGCCAAAATCGTAGATTCCATAGACCTTGATGTTGAAACACGAGAGACGACCCGATTGCGTCTCTTCCAATTATCTCTACGTGACCAAGCTAGTCAATGACTTGAGCGTTTACCCGCAGGATCCATCACCTCTTGGGATGATCTCACCACTCGTTTCCTTGCTCAATTTTTCCCACCGAGGAGAACCACCAAGCTAAGAAATGACAGCTTGATGTTCCAACAACGTCAAGGTGAAACTCTCTATGAAGCATGGACTCATTTCAAGGACTTACTCCAAAATGTCCCTCATCATGGCATAGATCTTTGGCTCCAAGTCCAAATTTTCTATGACCACATCAATCTATCCATGAAGCAAACCATTGACCAAGCGGCCGGTGGCAAGCTACGTGATCGAAGTGCGGAAGAATCATGGGAACTCATAGAAGATCTTGCTCTCTATGACAACGAAATTTGGAATGATCCGCGTGATTTGAACAAAATGGTCAAGGCAATATCTTTGCCTTTGAACAATTCAAGCACTCCCGACCGTAGGATCATGGAACTTGAAGACCAAGTCAAGTTTCTTATGAAATCTTACGAGGCTCCTAAACCCACAAGCCAAGTGAACAAAATCACCTCTTCGTGCGAATTATGTAGTGGCCCCCACGACACTCGTGATTGCATGGAACTCCCCGAACAAGCTTTTGCGGATTACGCATCCTCACGTACCAATGGAGTGGGAGACAAGTGGTACATTTTCAAACCCAAGCCAAACCCTTATAGTGATTCGTACAATCCTTCTTGGAGAAACCACCCGAACCTTAGGTGGAAACAAATCCAAAACGTACCCTAAACAATTCTTCCACTCCACCTAATCACTACCAATCAAACGGTCCACCCCTAACCGTACTTTCAACAACAATCCTTCTAATAACTATGGTAGTACCAATAATTTTGAAGGATGCATCTCAAGAAACTCTTTAAGCAAAGTTTAAAGCCGATTTCAAACAAAAGCAAAGTGAGATGACCAATAAAATTGACACATTGTTGAAAGTTCTCAATGACCGAGAAATGGGAGCACTCCCAAGTAACACGATCAAGAATCCGAAACTAAACGTTAACGCTGTATCATCTGTTTCGTCTCCCACTTCTTGTCCACAATACTATTCGATCAATGCCATGAGCACGTGTTTCAAGCAAACCTAAATTTTTCGAAAGGACCAATTGAATAAAACACCCAACATCAAACCGGTTAATAGCATTGTTGAAACACCTCCTACACAAGACCTTGGCGATGAATTCAAGGAACTTCACCTTGAGCACCCCGTCATTGATGTCTTAGCTCGTGCTCCCTACTACAATGTCCTTTTAGAGAAATATGAAGAAAAACTTAAGTTGGGTAATAATGAGACCGCCTTCGTTCAAAACAAGTTGCCTAAAAAATTAGATGATCCGGGCATATTCGTTTTACCATGTAAGATCGGAAATTCTGAGGCTTTTGACACATTAGCCGATCTTGGGTCAAGCCTAAATTTGCTTCCATTATCTCTGTACACCACTCTTAAGCCAGGACAATTAGATGAAATAGAGGTAATCATAGGGCTTGCGGATGGAAGTGTAGCGTATCCGGTTGGGGTAGTGAAGGATGTGTTAGTGCATATAGGAAGGTTGACAATGATAGCCGATTTCCACGTCCTTGATATGGTTAGTGACACTACATGCCCTTTATTAATAGGAAGGGGATTTTTAGCTACCGCATGTGTGATGATTGATTGTAAGGAATCTAGAATAGTGGTAGGAGAAGGAGAAACTTGGTCGGTCTATGATGTTAAGAAACATGCCTATGATACTAATGAGTAACCAACGCCTCATTGGGTAGACTTGAATAGGAGACCATCTAGATACGGACCTTAGGTTAACAGAGACTTCATAGAACCTCAACGCCCATTTTATTTAGAAAAGGAGTTTATAAACAAAACGCATTCGGTGGAGCAACTCATAGCTAGGGATGAAGAACTAAACCCCTTTAAGGATCCCTTAGTCTTTAGGAAAATGATTGAGTTCCTAGGAGTGATGCCTATCAACTTAGGAATGAACAAGTGGAAAAGGGAAGGTGATAAATGTAAATGGAATTGGGACAAGCCACCTAAGGAAGGTGACGGATCATGGCATATGAAGATGATTCTATATGATCCAGATGGAGAAAAATTTGAGAAGTCATACCGAACTAAGAGAACCGATAGTAAATTAAAACCTAAGTTTGATCCCAAAGATGTGCTCGATGAGGAACTCACTCATATAGGATAGCCCGTGACCTTGAGTCTAGCTACAAGACTCGTAAATAAAGAAAATCGCTTCTTGGGAGGCAACCCAAGTTTTATAAGCTTTATTTGTTTGATTGGTTGTTTATTTGATTTTTTTTGTTTCCGTATGCGTGCTTTATTTTTATTGTTTGTGGCTCATGTTTCAAAATAAATTATGAAAATGTTTTACCTTGTTGTTTTTCGTCTTAAATTCATAAAAACGTATTTCGCAAAAGATAAGTGTAAGGAAAATCTAAATTTGTTTCTAAGAACGAGATTGGACATGAACCACAAAAATATTAAGCGAACATGCAAATTAGTATTTGTGTGAGTCAAATGCTTGTATCGAGTCATAATGATGTTTTGCAAGAATTCCAGAAATTATGGCGTGAGTTTTTCAGAAATTTTCCGGAAACTTAACATAAGATTTCAGTCAGAACACTCTGATGGCGTCAGCATTATAACCTGACGGCGTCAGGTGTAAAAATCTGAAAATTTTTGCAAGTTTTGTTTTTCTACCGGAGTCTTAAAGTTTTGGTTAATTCTTTAGTTTTATAAACTCCAGAAAATCTACAAACATTCATTCCACAAGCATTATAGACGCCGTCAGAATGTTCCTGGAAAAATCTTATGTTAAGTTTCATGAAAATTTCTCAAAAAACTCATGCCTTATTTCCTGGAAAATCCTACAAAACATCATTATGACTCGATACAAGCATTTGACTCAAACAAATACTAATACACATGCTCATTTAATATTGTGGCGAATCATGATCATTTTCGTTCTTATAAACAAATTTGGGTTTCCCCTTACACTTAGCTTTTGAAAAATACCTTTATATGTAATTAAGACGAAGTTAAAAAAAATAAAGCATTTTCACAATTTACTTTGAAACATGATTTACCAACAATAAAAATAAAACATACATATGGAAACAAATAAAATCAAACAAATAAAAACACACAAAACATGGGTTGCCTCCCAAAAAGCGCTTGTTTTTATTCGAGTCACGAGCCCGACTCTACCCTTATTTCACGGATACAGGTGAGGTTTTCCCTACACTTAGGATTAAGTGCGGGTGATAGTAGCGATACACATCATCTCGGTGGAAGTATGCCACGTGAGGAAAGAGTGGTGGATGAATTATATGCTCAAAGGGCTGTGCTCCTATCATCATAACCTTACCTAATTCAATCGGGTTAATGGGTGGATTAAGATTTTCTCCTAGAAAGGGATCATTTTCTATCAACTTCGAAAGACTCCTAGTTGGGGATCCATCTTGACCTAATAAACCCGGTTTAAACCCATAATGTTTCTTGTGATCAATCATAAATGGATGATGTAAGCATGTAAGGTCATTTTCCACTCCTATATTGGCTTCCTCTCTACAAGGCTTAGAGTCCACTACCTTTGTCCTAAGACTACCCGGACTATATGGTTTGATGGGTGGATCGGAACCTATTTCAATTCCTAAATTTTCATCCAAGGATGGAAGATTAGGTAACGGTTTTGGTTGAGGCTCCGGTTTATCAAAACTAGGAACTTCCCTAGAACTAAGAGTAAGGTTATCATTATAAGTATTCAAACCTATATCCTCTAGTTGTGTTTGGTTCAAAGGTTCTACCTCTATTGGGGTTCCTATAGTCTCTTCTACTACTTCCAGGTAAGTCAAGGGAGGTGTGTACGCATCAAATGATGGTAGGACTTGTGGAGCATTGAGTGGGCTTATGTTATTCACCTCGTCCTCCATTGTATCTAGATTACCTATGTGTTCATCTTGTATTATGGTGAAATCAAACCACTCCGTGCACCTAGGTATCTCATCTATAGGCTTATTATCCCCAAACAAACTTCTTGCTTGTTCCCTCAAACTTGCTATCAATTGATCCGTAACAACGTTTGTTGGATTGTCCAACTTCTTAGGGAGTATGGTACAATTCTCTATGGCTTCCCATGGTTCTTCAACACTTAATCCCCAAAGGTTCCCATCTGCGGTATGGTCAATGTCGATTTTGGTATAGTGGTCGACACGATGGTAAAATATTTCAATTTGGGACCATAGATCAAAAGTATGATGAGGGACTTTCGGAGTAAATACTTAAAACAAGTCCATGCATCATAGATAGGTTCATCTTCATGTTGTTTAAACATCAATATGTCATTTGGAGTGGGTGAATTTTGTGGTTGGTAATATGGTAGATTGATGGGTTCAAAGAGATTACCACCTTCCATGATGTCGGATGGTAATGGTTACGAACAAAGGAACAAAGAAATAAGATAGACTAAAGAAAACCTAAAAATAAAAAAATATTACTAGAAAGGAATATAGCATGTAGACCTAATAAAAAGAAATTCTAACCTAGATAATAAATATTCCTCGGGCTGCGGCGCCAAAAACTTGATATGTGGGAATTGCGCCCTCGCAACAGGTTTTACCTCAAGGGATCTTGAGAAGCTTACAACCCTCACCAGACAGTGTACCTGATCTTTGTAGTATAGTATAGTGACAAGTACCGGGGGATTGATTGTTCAACTCAGGAATAGTGTCGCTAGGATTAGAAAGCCTACTAAACTAGGTCTAGAGGTGAGGGATGATTCTTTTTTTATTTTTATATTTTATGGAAAGCAAGTAAAATCTCGGGTTTTGAAGGAGTGGGTGGAATTAGTTGCTAGCCAACTAACCCAATAAACTAAAGATGCAATAAAAATAAAATAAAAGAAATGAAAATTAACTAATATGCTAATGTGGTGGAAACAATAATGAGAAAAGTTGTGTTTACTTAGATTTCATTACTCCCTAGATATCTTTTACTGGTTGATTAGCTTGTTACAATTGCATGGATGACGAGTTATATTCCTTAATACTAGTCGTAGGGCCGTGTACAATATTCCCTAACTCTATAAGATCCTACTTCACTCCTATGTCGAGCCGATTAAAAGCTCCTAACATGGGATCATTAGAATTCACTTATGCATTAAATACAACCAAAAATGGTAGTACACCTCCGATCATGTTTCTTAAGACGTTCAAGCAAGTTACCAATGGAAGTCGGCCAGTTTTCTTAAGCCTAACATTGAATACAATCATCCGTAACAATTATAGACAGACAATCAACCAATAATCAACATCTAGGTTTCACTACATCTAAGCAAACACAATAAAAACCTAGCCTAACATGTTAAAAGAAAGATAAACATAAGATAGAATCAAACAATACATAGACATATTGAATGATTATTAGAGAACTTATCTTTATTAAAACATGGAAGAAAGAAGGGTTTGAAACCCCTTTAATATGCAGGAAATTCGACCTAGGGTTTGTGTGTGATATTCCACAACTTGTTCCACAATTTACAATGAAAAATTGGAAAAATATATATAGACTAAGCATCCTGACGACGTCATGTATTAGCCTATGACGCCGTCAACTCGCCGCCAAAGTGAAATTCGTATTGCCTAGATCCAGTCTTGATGCCTTCATGTGCAAATCTACTCTGGGCTGTCACGTGTATTTGGACCCTGATGGCCTTGGTGACGCCGTCAGGCCATTAACAAAGAAAATGTTCTGGGCCGTCAGGTTATAAGTTCTACTTCCACCTCTTTTGTCACTCTTGACGCCGTCATGTGTTAAGGCTTGACGCCGTCAGGTACTGTTCCCAGCAAGGAATTTGAGACTTTGTCGTTTTCTTCACTTTTATGCTCCAAAAACGTCCAAAACGCCTCCTTTTCCAGATTTCTCTCCAAAAGAACCTAAAATGACAAAAGGAACGATTTAGGGCAATAATTGATCAAATAATCATGAATTCGGGCTTAAATGACCCCTTAAAAGCGGTACACTTTTCACCTCATCACTCGGTTATAGAGAACAAAAGGATTTTTCCTTCACTATAACCACTTTTTCAAAAAGTCCTCCGTGCCACTAGAATCCCCGAACTTGCCTTTAGGTTAAGATTCCTAATTTGCCTCTAGGTTAGATTCCCCGAATTGTCTTTAGGTTAAATTCCTCACTATTGCCTCTAAGTTAGATTCCCCACTATTACTATTGCCTCTAGGATATAACATACGTTAGAGATATGCTAAGATACTTTTCCCGGGTATTACAGTTAGTTATGTCCTCCTTTAACAATCCTATCATCGTGTTGTATACCGATGATATGGATACCTCATTGGATAGTTATGAATATACTCCGGCTACCCCTACTCACTCATCTTCTGGTTCTAATTCTCCGGAAGAATTAGCCCAGAATGCCTTAGTTAGCTTAGGTTTAGAACTTTCCCCAAATGATCCCTATATGTAAGCGTATAATGGTTATATGCAAGCATACGGTGGTGATATTCCTACCATAACTACTATAACCCCTTCCCCATCTATACCTCACTATACTAGTACAGATCGCTATGTTCCTGAAATACCTTCCCCTCCCCGTAAGAAATTACGTATTATACCGCCTTTGCCTCCCCTAGGTTTGAAATAGGAAGTAGTTCTTATAAAACGCCTTTAGAAAGGCATGAGGAACAAATAGAGGATATACTTAGTCATTTAGATAAGTTGTCCTTAGGACGTATTGAGGAAGTAGAAAATAAGATAAGTGCCCTAGGAAAAGGTAGAGTTATAATCCAAAAAGACTATAATAGGTTAGAAAACGAAATAGAGAAAACACGTAGTCAAATCTTTAGGTTACAAACAAAGTATGAAGGACACTCCGATGAAGTAGTTACAGCACATGTTAGGCTTTCCACTATAGAAGTGATCATTGAGGATATTAGGGATAGTCATAAGTCTGATATAAGAGATCTATTAGCAGCAATTCAGGAACTCAAAAACGATAAAGAATCAAACTAGTAAGGTTATAGATTTAGTTTTATAGGTAGTTTAGCCATAGATAACTTAGTTATGTACGGGTACTTGCTAGGTTTCACTCTGTAAGATATAGGAATAAGTCATTATAGAAGTTATAGTTTGCCTACACTTAGCTTTCTTATATTAAGTATCCCGTATTAGGATCCCCTATGCCTTAGGAAACACTATAAGCCTACCTTAAGTCTTAATAATTTGAGGTCATTAGAAATTTTAAAACAAGTAGACTTACCTAGAAATACTAAAACTTATATCCTTTAGACTAGCACCACTATGCCTTTAGACGGGGGGAAGTGAATTTCGGGGAATATAGTCAATATTATTAGGAAATCCACCCATTTAGTTTTAGGATTCCCTACTGTTGGGAATACATTTTGTTAAATCAAGTGTCGGTCATTAAGTTTTGTATTAGGTTGCAATATATTACATTTATGTTATGTTTTATAATAGATTATGCTAAGTTTACATGTTATGTAAAGGTCCAAGGGCTAGATGTGTAATATTGTCATAGTTATGAGAAGCCCTAGGCCTCAAGTATAAATAGCAATGTAACCCTCTTTAGAGGGTGTTGGTTCTCTTTGCAATACAAGTTTCCTTATTTCATATTCATTAGAGTTCCTTCCACTCTCTCTCTACTTACTTTCTCTCTCTAGATTTATATGTGGTTTATGTTATAAAATGGTGACCTAACAAGTGGTATCATTCGCCAAGGGATAATATAGGTTGTTTTAGGTTAGATTTGGTAGAAAAAAAATAGGATTTAAGGCTGTTTTTTTGGATCTGGGTACTGTTCATCGCGTTCTTATCGAGTTGGGGTTGTGTTTTATCGAGTTAGACTCAGATTTGTCGAGTAAGTGTGCTGCTGTATCGAGTAAGGGTAGGATTGTATCAAGTTACTATCTTGGCGAGTTAGCCAGATTAGCGAATAAGCTAATACACCTTATCGTTTATCGAGTAAGGATCTCATTGTTTATTATTAAGGCTAAACTATACTCCGTTCGTTTATCTGTATCGAGTAAGCAATCATTACCGAGTAAGCAGTAAGTATCGAATAAGCATTTTTGTATCGAGTAAGTATTTTGTATCGAGTAAGTAGTCTGTATCGAGTAAGCAACTTTTCTCCATGTAACTACTTATCGAGTAAGGACATTTCTGTTTCGAGTAAGCACAGTTTGTTTTTCGAGTAAGGAAATAAGTACCAATTTCCGTAAATCTTGGCTATAATACATAACCTACAACAACAACCTTGTTTATCCTTTAAAGATCCAAGTTAACGTTATCACTAAAACATGTCTCAACCACCGTATTATTACTACTCAAATCAACAACATCAAAATCATCCACAGCAACAGTATCAACAACCTTCAAAGTATCATCACCAACCGCTCTATCCACAACAACAACATCTTTTGATGCAACAACATCAACTCGTTCCTCAACAACAACCGTGTCAAATGTCACAACAACCAATTCAGTATTCGTCCAAACAACCTCACTGGTTTGATCGGATGTGTGAAGTAATAACAACTCAACAATCCAGACATGAGGCAGGATCAATTGACACACCCCCAATGCTTACACCTGGAAATTATGTTCAGTGGGCAAGTCGATTCTTACGGTTTATTGAACTCAAGAAACACCATGGTAAATTCATGAAACAAGTGATACTTCAAGGACCATTTGAGTGGCCAACCAGACTTGAAGGAGGTGATCCAACTGCTGATCCTCCACATCCTCCTGTTGAAAAACCTGTTCCAGAGACTCAACTTACAGATGAACAAAAACTACATTGCGAAGTAGATGAGTATGCCATGATTTACATACTTCAAGGAATCCAAATCCAATCTACCGAAGTGTTGATGCTCAGAAAACGGCTAAAGCCATGTGGGAACATGTTCATCTTCTAATGGAAGGCACTCAATTGAACAAAGAAGATATGGAATCAAAGCTCTATATGGAATACTCCAACTTCATAATTGAACCAGGGGAGACACTTGAATCCTACTATCACTGTTTCATTAATGTTGTTAATGATTTGGAATGACATAAAATTACAATACCAAGGATCGGAGTGAATACTAAGCTTGTCAGTAGCCTTGGTCCTGATTGGTAAAAGTATGTGACATTTGTTCATCAAACCAAAAATCTTCATGATGCACCATATGGTTTGTTGTACGATTTTTTGAAGCACCATGAACCTGATGTGGATAAAGATCGAGCTCTCCGAGGAGGTTACTCACCACCACCAACACCAAATTCTTTGCCACTCATAGCTCAATCTCACAATGCTCCACCTCCAATGTCAAATCATGCTTATGTTCAAGAACAGAATTACTTCAGTTACCCACAACCAACAACTTCAAATATGATGATCCCATATGATTCTTCACAGCAATCTGCTACAAATCAACTTGTTCCTTCTGAAAGCAGTGATTCAATGTACTACTCAAATTCCAATGAAGATGAAGACTTCAATACGTTGAATCAAGGACTTGCTCTTATTGCTCGTGCCTTCAGCAAATTCGCTCTTCATCTAACATAAGGAATCAAACTGTCATTCAAGATGGAAGGGTTGAGATACAGAATCGTAATTATGGAAGATCAGACTCAGGTGGTTATTTAGGAAATTCTGGGAATGGACAACGGTTTAACAACAATGGAGGGTTCAGAAACAACTTAGGTGCTCCTCAGAAAAGGGCTGAAATTGTTGAAACTGGGAACTCAGACTCTGGGAATGCAGTGTGGAACAAGGGGTAGCAAGTTTCATAAGCAAGCGTTACTCCTAGCTCTGAAAGATGAAGCTGGCAGAATTTTCACTGAGCAGGAAAATAGTTTCATGGCCAATGCTTACAATGACGATGACATGGAAGATCTGGAAGCTAATGCTGCTGTGATGCTTATGGCCAACATGCAGGAACTTCAATTGAATGATTCAGGCCCAGTGTATGACACTGATGGTTTGTCTCAGGTACATGATCTCAATACACACCTAATACATGAAATAGCATCACCCTCTGCTTCTGAATCAGATAAGGCGCAAGTTGTTCCATCTGACTCATCTTTATCTTCTCAAGAAGATGAACAAATGAACACAGTTGTTATATTTGTTGATGACACAATTGTTTCATTTGATGATCCTATTGAGAATGATAAACATGATCATGTCTCAGAAAAAGAATGAGCAAAATAAAACATTAAAAGAAACAAATGCGTTACTAACCAGGGATATTGAGTGCTATAAAATACAACTTTCAAATCTTGAAAACAAAGTCAAACGTGAAAAAAGTTTTGAAGTGGCGTTTCAAGAATATTAAAATAAAGAACAAGATCTTCAACACAGAATGCGTGAATTAATTGAGTCAAACGGAAAACTGGTTTCCAAACTCGAAAATGAAAAATGTGAAGTCAAACAACAAGTTGAACAACTTCAAAAAGAGCTTTCAAAAACATAAACAAATTTGTTAACTTGCAAAAAGGATTTTTGTGAACATAAAGTGTGGAAAAGGAAAAGAGAAGATACTTTACTCGGTGAAATTGTGGATCTTGAACGCCAACTAAAAGAATTTCAATATGTGGTTTACAAAACCGGGGGCTCTGTCACAACAATTCAGAAATTTACATTGAAGCTAAGACCCGATAAAGGTTTTGCACTTGGTGACTACAAATCAACTTTTCTTCACAACGCATTCAAAGAAAATCCTAAGATTTACAGTATGGAAAAAGTGCTTGATAATACGATTGTGCGTGTTGTTGTACATGATACTGAGGAAGAAGAAGAACTTGAAGAAGAGAGTCGATAAAAAATCAGTCAAATACCATTTTGCAAACCATATGATTACTCAACAAGACCTCACATTTCTAAATCTTTTGTTCATCAAAAAGATATACCTGAGCAATGATGGTATGTCACTGAGTCATATGTTTCATCTTCAAATGCGGCTCCTGTCCAAACAGTGGCACAAATAAATGGTCCTCTACCATCTTCTGGTGACGTTACACCTTTACCAAAACGTTGTCGTGTTTTAAATTATTTCAAAACTTTAATGCACGACATCAAAATTTTGGAAGAAACAATTGAACATAATTCGGAAATAAAAATTGATACTTTTCAATCTGCTTACGAGCGAGAAAAGAGAGAAATTTTTCAAAAACAATTTTTGCCAATCGTTCAACATTTATGTCATTGTGCTACACGTTGGGAATAGGAACTTCAAAAAGAAGTCAAATCAATGATAAATATTTTCAACTCTAATGAAAATGCAATTTTGGTTCAAAAGCAACGAAACAGAGCTTTAAAAAATGATGCTGATCGACTCTTGGAACAAGTTCTCAATGCTGATATCTTGTCTGTGATTATGAATGCTCTTTATGAATCTGGTACTTCTATGCTTGTTGATGATCACTCTGTTGATAATGATTTGTTGAAAACTGAGATTGAAACATTGACACAAGAAAATGAAATGATTCGGAAACACAATGATGATGTGCAAACTAAACTTTCAAACAAAATTTGTCAACTCAAACAAAGGCTTGAATGGTGTCAAGCTCAAAGTATCAAACATGAACTGCAGTTAGAGAGTCAAAATGTTTCAAAAAGTTGTCAAATTTGCAATAACAATGAGTTTTTCAAAAATCAGTGTCTCAAATATGAGAAGGAAATTGCGGATTTAAAAATTGAAAATGCCGAATGGCAACAAAACTGTAATGACATTGCTTATTGCAATAGAAAATTTAAGTCTGATATTCAGGATAAAAATCACATCATCATTGACATTGCTTATTGACACCACTGTGATAGCACCAGGATTGTATCAAATAGACAAAACTGATAGGGGTTATTATGTTCAGACTACTAATGTAATCCTTCAACTTCTACAGGACTAGTCTCCACTAATAGCGTTAGCAGACCAAAGCGAAAAAGTAACAAGAAGAATAGGTTCTTGCAACGTAAAAGAGAAACACTATAAGCTCAAGAAGTAGAAGATCAACTTAGGAATCTGAATAAAAATCATGTTGCATCTGAATTAGATTCTAATATGTCAAATTGTAATCAAAATCTCAGTGTAACGAATGAAGAACCTTTGAATGTTTTGAATATTAATGCATCTTGTGTGTTTTGTCGTAAAAGTGTATTATCTGGTGATCATGCAAAATGTGTAGCTAATTCTCTTTTGAATCATCATAAGAAACATAGATCAGGCACTCCTTCTAGGCCCACTACTGCCTCTAAGTCAATCTTAGGAAAGCCGCCGACCACTGTTTCAAATGATGTTGAAGTTACCCCCATAATTGAAAAGGAAAAATCTAGGAACAAGCCCAAAGTTAGTGAATTCACCAAAAATAAAGCTAGAACTAGTTGGAATTGGCAACGTTGGTTACAATACAAACCAAACTTTCAATGGATTCCTAAAATTCTAACTATGTGTGTTTCTAACCAACCGGAACCCACAACTTCTTTGGGTTCCACCCTTACCTTTGTTCCATCTTCGTCGTCTTCATGTGATGCAGGTGGTTCAAATTGTTCTTTGGATTGTTGATAGCGGATGCACCCGACATATGACAGGCAATCTCAAACTGTTATTAAACTTTGTTTCAAAGTTCATCGGCACTGTCAGATTCGGGAATGATCATTACGCTCTAATTATGGGATACTGTCACACCCCCAATTTACCTGACTTGCAGCGGAATGGAATACCTGGGGGTGTCTGTCATAGCACCACAGTTACAGTTACATTGAACGACCTAAAGTGTCGTTTGGAAAATACTGCATTTGATCATTGAAATAATTCAGAGTTTACAAAATGAGGTCCCCAAAATGTGTTGCATGTTTATGAAAAACAAGTCGTACTAGATCAAATGTTTACATAAGTGCATGAAATAATGATGAGACGCGTCGACTCCGCGACTCCATGAAGGTCCAAATGCATGTCACATGAGCTACCTTAATAACCTGAAATACATTGCTAAAACGTCAACACGAATGTTGGTGAATTCCATAGGTTTGTAAAATGTAATGATGTACGGCCACCACAAGTAAAAATGCAAGATAAAAATCTCGTGAAAATTGTACAATAGCCTTAAGCTCATGACACCGAAGCTATGACTGATGAAACTGTAAGCCCCTCCCGAATGTTCTGCCGAAACATTCAAATGTAAAAGACATGACATGCATCCGCTTACTGTTGGTATCCACTACCACGGATGGAGGCGTCACCCTCGATAGATCTATCCACTCACTCTCGCTTAGTACTTGAAATTAACGGTTCATGATGTTACAGGGGACTTTTCACATGGCAAGGTAACTTAAGCTATGTACATGTTTGAATACTTGGGCTCGTACTGAAATAATTGATGCAATGTATTCCCCCCGTGGGATTTGAAAACAATCAAAATGTTGAATTGAAAACGGGGCTATGAAAACTCACCTCAACTGATGAAACCGTGATGAAATGAAATGAACACCAATGAACAATTTGCTGCCGCAACCCAATATGATGGTACCATGAACATGTAATGAACTGAAAGACAAGGCGCGCACACTAGCCGCAACCTAATGTAAATGATGAACGATCTACTTTAGATCATGAAATGATGTTATGAATGTCCATGCACATGTTTCCTATACCACTCTACTCTTTGAAAAACACTTGTTGTTATCAAAAGTATATATTCCAAAACTTAGGAAAATATGGCTATTAGAAAAATAAACTAGTTGTAATATATATACTTGTATATATATAACGTAAGTTTCCATGTTAGCGTTGAAATACTCGGGTTGTAATCCTTGAAATGATGAAAACATACTCATAATAACTAATACTACGTTAGTTATAAAGCTCGGTACCTGATATTATGTTTAGCTTGAAAATGTACTTCGTAGTTTTTGCGCCAAATTTAATAAAAGCTGTCAATTATAAAAGGGTTTTAGCCGATATTCAAACGTGTATATCTTTGTCGTTACTTGTCCGTTTTACTTGTTCTTTATATCCACGGTTACGTCTTAGTATGTAGTAATATATTTTGGAAAGCTCGGCTCCTCCGGGTTACGTCTAAAGTCTCTTTTTGTACCATGAAAAACGTCCAACAGCAACTATTTTCAGAAAAATACTTTTCGTCAACAATCTTGCAAAAATCATAACTTCTTCGTTATAGACTCTTTTTAATCCGTTCTTTCGCCTACGGATTCGTTTTTGAAAGTATTTTCTAAAAATTTTGCCAAAGTTTCCTTGGTGTTTACTGATTTTCCAGATTTTTACAAAACGGGACAGCATGTCTAAAATAGGTTCCAAATCATGTTTTCAAGGTTAAAAACCAATTTCTACCATCACCAAACCTCTTGTAATCACCACATGACTAATCTAATCTTACCATACACCTTCTTAGGGTGCCATGGACTCCTAACCAAGTTATTAGAGCTAGGGGATTCATAACTAAAAAGTTAGGGTTTGTATGTTCCTTTTTAGCCAAAATAAAGTGTGGTATAGCTACTTGTACATGGTTTTTAGCATGATACTTATGAAATACATGTAAAAATAGGATGATCCATGAAAAAAATAAAGATGAAAACTTACTTGATAAAATGAGATGATTATAGGATGATTATGCTTGATGTTCTTGTGTTTTTGTTGCTTGATTCTTGATTAGGCTTGTAAAATGAACAAGTTTGATGCTTTAACTTTTCAAAAACCTTCACTTGATCAAAATATGGAGCTTGGGTCGTGGGTTTTGTGGAGGAGATGAAGAAATGAGCTTTTGATTCAAAGATTTTGTTATGTATTATGAAAAAGGTGTTTGTAGAGATATTTATGCAAAGGTTCATAGTATAATAAGGTTTCATATATGCATGAGGTCAAGGAGGGGGGTTCATGGCTGATTTTCAAAGGGTTCATAAGCCATAATATGGACTTTGATTTATTAAGGATAATTAGTGGATGATTTGTAGTATAAGTATAGGTTTTTAGGTGTTACATTTAGGTAATCGTAGTTAGTTTTTTTTAGTTATCATTAAGTACCGGGTTTGCGAGAAATAAATTTTAACAAGTTAGTCGGGACTTAATAAAGTCATCAAAATGTTAAAAATACATTAGGTACAAGTATTGAGTGTTCGGGTGATTATTGTTTAGTTTTCACGAAAACCGTCGTAATATTATAAACTTACGTTATAAATAAAATATATTTCCAAAATACTGGGTAAATGAATGTAATAACTTTTATGATGTTAAAATGGATATAAAAATATGTCGGGACCATTGTGGGAATATTTAGATATATTCGTCGTGTATAAACCGTGTGTTAACGTTTATTTAGAAATCATAATACGTAAAACGTTAAATATACTGAATATAGTAATTTGAAAATCCTGAGAGTGGTATAACATGTGAATGACCTACTGATGATATGCAGACTATTCCCAGTCCGTATGAAGTGTTGTTACTGATAATGCATGAATTCGCACCTGAACCAATACGGTTACGCGAATTTGAATACCCGTAAACTAAATTTACGATGAAATGTGTAATGCACGTGAATGATGAAATCTTTTCCCGCAATGAATAGTGTTCCGTGAATAGTAAAATTTTTGAATGCTTCTCGGAATGTCAAACTGACACCAAAAATGATGAATAGTAATCTGATGAATAGTGTTTTGATGAATAGTGTTTGATGAATAGTGTTTTTCCAAAGTTCGGGAAATGACCTGAAATGGTGAGTTGTGACAGTCTTCCCCCCTAAAAGGAACTTCGTCCCGAAGTTCAGTTTATGTTGGTCTCTGAAAACATATTGGTGAAAAGGTGATGATATTCGAGAATTCCAGCGAACTCTGACGATAGGAATTCAACTCTGATTCAACTGTTTGACCACACGGTCCATGATTTCTGTTGGTTCTCTTACCAGGTCTGAGATTGTCATTTGGGTTGGATCCCTTCCAATGGAATCATGAGTGACTCATCTGAAAGTCATTTCTGGGGATCTGAAAATGTGAAATATGTTCGTGTAATCCTGTTGTTCTCTGGCAATGTTCAAATCTGACGGCCACTAGGCCTACCCTGTCTGAAATATAAATGGTCCAGTGTATATTGGTGTAACTTTCCAAGTTTTCTGAATGATAACATGCCTTTCCTAGGCAGAACTTTCTGCATAACTCTGCAGAACTTGAAGTTTTAATGGTTTACAACTTATTGAACTTGTAACTGATTCTTGACTTGTAGAAAATTTCTGGTTATCTCATGAATGCCTACTGAACTAGTGAGTTGAGCTTTTTCCAAGTTTGGCCCATCAATCGATGGTCTGCGCTTCTTAATGTTTTAAATGTGGTACTGGTAATATATACTGCTGGATTCTGCCAGAACTCAAGTTTGTATGCTAGTTGGTCGATTCTAAAATGAATCTTAAATAGTCCAATATGCTAAAGGTTCAACCTTTCTTGTTATCCAATTTGTATCATGCCAATCCAAGGCAATGCTTTTAACTTAGTTTGTTCTCCCACTTGAATCTGGATGGTTTGTTGTTCAGGATATCCAATCCAAATGATGTGTGTTATGTACCAACCTAACTTCTGCCAGTTTCTCATTGTTGTTGTGATAACTATTGTTGTAGATGAATTTGATTTATGTTAAATGATTAGTCCAACCATTTCCAGGGTTAATCACTCATGCTCTGAGCATACCTTCCTA
This sequence comes from Artemisia argyi, assembly GCA_030686995.1. Lineage (NCBI taxonomy): Eukaryota > Viridiplantae > Streptophyta > Magnoliopsida > Asterales > Asteraceae > Artemisia > Artemisia argyi. Next base: position 23,703 of record JARVZY010005752.1, read on the forward strand.
TGTTCGAATTGTTCTCTCGCTTTGACCATCGGTCTGAGGGTGATAGGTGATGTTCACATCTAAATGGGTTTCGGAAGGAAATCCTGAAATGATTACCTGAAGTCCAAGTTGAATCGGTTTCCTTAACAGGAAAAACTGAAATGGGTACAATAAACCTTTGTGACTAATTCCATAACGTTCGGTCCTTCGAACTTGGCATTATATGAAGGGATAGAATATAGGTAACAATTTGATTCCTTGTGTTTTGTTCCAACGGATGATAAGACATATGTCCTTCTTTGTCTAGTGGGTTTGGTCTCCACTACTGAAGTTCGTAATCAATTTGTGATGTTCCTCCTAATTCCTTCATCACATATTCCAAATATTCTCTATTGTCAAGTCACAAATCCTAAATGCATAAGCGATGTTGTAGAGAAGTTGGTTCTGGATATTTGTCTCGCGATTGTGAGTTTTGGTTGAAATCTTTTTCTGAATAAACGAACTTAGAAAAATGGAGCAAATGATTTACTAAGTAATATTTTTCCTGAGGATTCAAAATTTCAGTAGTTATGAAGTAGAAAAATGTTTTCAAACATGTTGTGATTAAGACTGCTTACCAAAGTTTGATGTTTATGTATATTTCTCATTGTACAATAGTGTTGCTAAAGTTTGATCAAAAGAATCGTACTTGTTCAGAATAGGAATTTTAGAAATCATTTTTCCACAAGGTATGTGATTTATGTAAACGCATCAACTTTATTTAAAAGTGAAAACACTGAAAAGGATAAAATGGTAGAATAGGAAATGTTCGCTTAAATGCATAGATGTCTAACGCTTAGTTCCTGAGGTTGGATAATGTCTATTGGTGGTTATCTGGCATAACTACAAGCATAGGTATTTAGACTAACTTAAGTCCTGAAATAGTTTATCGTTGTAATTGGCAAGACGAAGGTATCACTTGATGTTGTGTCGATGAATGTCTATTCTGTTTTCCCATGTAGATGAGGAGATATGTTCTGGTTTGATCCTTTGCTTGGTATGAAGGTGAGGTTATCTGAAATTTCTAGTGACATAAGGCCTTAGAGGACTCTACGTCGATATTCTTGATTCAAACAATTGTCCTTTGTGAAAACTTACTGCAGGAAAGTTTATGTATGGATGAGGCCATGTTTAAATGAAATGCTCTACAGTCTCAATTAGAACCTTGGTTTATTTCTATTATGTTGTCCTGCGGACATCTATATTGAGTTCAATCCTGTAGCTCAGTCTAGCTAGTACCTTTAAATGATAGAATTTGACAACTAAGTCAGAGATGGTGATTCAGATGGCCTCGTAGTATCTTAGGATTGTTGTTGAGTTATGAATTCTCTCACTATATACTTCTAGTTCTGTAATCCTTTCATTGTTTTTATTGTATAGAGGAATCCTCCATGTAATTGATATGGAAAGTCTCTTCTAGGGAAGTCAATGGGAAAATCCAACTTAATGTCTAAGTGAGTGACAGGTAGGGTAAGTATCCAAGGATAGTTCGGCAAAATGGATGTTTATGAAAGAGTTCCTTTGTTTACAAAACTTTTGGATGAAGATTGTTATTACAATCCTTTGAAAAGGTAATTATTTCCTTCATGGCATAATCCTTCCTGAATTTTACATAGGTGATCAGGCTATGTATAATTGAGGACTAATGATGCGATGTTAGATTTTTGTCAAAATATCATAACTTTCCTCAAAAGTTTTAGATGGTGTTCAACGCATTGTTATTAAAATGGTATCCTGATGTTTCCTTTCAAATAACATAAAAATTGCCTCGCGTAATAATAGTAAATACTTGGTGTAATGACAGAAAAATCAATTTATAGGATGGAAATAAAATAGCTTACTTCAGAAATTTTTCTGTAAAACAATTTCCCCATATGATAGTAAAATAGCTTGAATGGTGTATTGGATACATGGGTGAATCTTGTCGAATGGTAATAGTCTACTAATTCGTCAAAAACGAAATCAACCTAATTCCTGATGAGACAATGCTAAAATATTGCGAAACGATTGAAGTCTGAGCAAATGGGAATGGAAAAGGAAACGACAATGATGGTACTAGTGAATGGAATACTACCCTCTTTCGCGCTACCTCGCGACACCCAAAAGGTAAAACTAAAGTACACACTGTGGGAAGGCCAATAATGTAATAAGTAACTGATGGTGGTGATAATACCTGAGTAGTAAGTGCCCTACTAATGATGGAGAGAAAGCACACTATCTTCCTTGTAATAAGCATCCTAATAAGTCCATTAAGATTAATTCTGAATACACTACCAAAAGGCATTCTATGTACGGTCTGAATGATAGGAAAACCCTGTTCCTATGGCAAATCAATAGTACTAATGGTGGTGTAAATGCAACTGGTGGTATAATGGTAGTGTAAAATGACAAGGCATCTTCAATGTCGGAATACGATAAAAGGATGTCAGGGTGAGTATCTGAAGACATGTCACTTGTGAACCAGGTCAATAAAATGATATACATATATACGGATATGAGTATAAATAACTCGCACAGGGTATGTATGAAACAACATGTATCATGATTATGCACTTATGATGAAATGATGAGATGCTATGATGATGTGGTTATAGTCTAGGGTCCAAGATACATCCTAGTTCGCTATAACCTTAGCTCTGATGCCAATCTGTCACACCCCCAATTTACCTGACTTGCAGCGGAATGGAATACCTGGGGGTGTCTGTCATAGCACCACAGTTACAGTTACATTGAACGACCTAAAGTGTCGTTTGGAAAATACTGCATTTGATCATTGAAATAATTCAGAGTTTACAAAATGAGGTCCCCAAAATGTGTTGCATGTTTATGAAAAACAAGTCGTACTAGATCAAATGTTTACATAAGTGCATGAAATAATGATGAGACGCGTCGACTCCGCGACTCCATGAAGGTCCAAATGCATGTCACATGAGCTACCTTAATAACCTGAAATACATTGCTAAAACGTCAACACGAATGTTGGTGAATTCCATAGGTTTGTAAAATGTAATGATGTACGGCCACCACAAGTAAAAATGCAAGATAAAAATCTCGTGAAAATTGTACAATAGCCTTAAGCTCATGACACCGAAGCTATGACTGATGAAACTGTAAGCCCCTCCCGAATGTTCTGCCGAAACATTCAAATGTAAAAGACATGACATGCATCCGCTTACTGTTGGTATCCACTACCACGGATGGAGGCGTCACCCTCGATAGATCTATCCACTCACTCTCGCTTAGTACTTGAAATTAACGGTTCATGATGTTACAGGGGACTTTTCACATGGCAAGGTAACTTAAGCTATGTACATGTTTGAATACTTGGGCTCGTACTGAAATAATTGATGCAATGTATTCCCCCCGTGGGATTTGAAAACAATCAAAATGTTGAATTGAAAACGGGGCTATGAAAACTCACCTCAACTGATGAAACCGTGATGAAATGAAATGAACACCAATGAACAATTTGCTGCCGCAACCCAATATGATGGTACCATGAACATGTAATGAACTGAAAGACAAGGCGCGCACACTAGCCGCAACCTAATGTAAATGATGAACGATCTACTTTAGATCATGAAATGATGTTATGAATGTCCATGCACATGTTTCCTATACCACTCTACTCTTTGAAAAACACTTGTTGTTATCAAAAGTATATATTCCAAAACTTAGGAAAATATGGCTATTAGAAAAATAAACTAGTTGTAATATATATACTTGTATATATATAACGTAAGTTTCCATGTTAGCGTTGAAATACTCGGGTTGTAATCCTTGAAATGATGAAAACATACTCATAATAACTAATACTACGTTAGTTATAAAGCTCGGTACCTGATATTATGTTTAGCTTGAAAATGTACTTCGTAGTTTTTGCGCCAAATTTAATAAAAGCTGTCAATTATAAAAGGGTTTTAGCCGATATTCAAACGTGTATATCTTTGTCGTTACTTGTCCGTTTTACTTGTTCTTTATATCCACGGTTACGTCTTAGTATGTAGTAATATATTTTGGAAAGCTCGGCTCCTCCGGGTTACGTCTAAAGTCTCTTTTTGTACCATGAAAAACGTCCAACAGCAACTATTTTCAGAAAAATACTTTTCGTCAACAATCTTGCAAAAATCATAACTTCTTCGTTATAGACTCTTTTTAATCCGTTCTTTCGCCTACGGATTCGTTTTTGAAAGTATTTTCTAAAAATTTTGCCAAAGTTTCCTTGGTGTTTACTGATTTTCCAGATTTTTACAAAACGGGACAGCATGTCTAAAATAGGTTCCAAATCATGTTTTCAAGGTTAAAAACCAATTTCTACCATCACCAAACCTCTTGTAATCACCACATGACTAATCTAATCTTACCATACACCTTCTTAGGGTGCCATGGACTCCTAACCAAGTTATTAGAGCTAGGGGATTCATAACTAAAAAGTTAGGGTTTGTATGTTCCTTTTTAGCCAAAATAAAGTGTGGTATAGCTACTTGTACATGGTTTTTAGCATGATACTTATGAAATACATGTAAAAATAGGATGATCCATGAAAAAAATAAAGATGAAAACTTACTTGATAAAATGAGATGATTATAGGATGATTATGCTTGATGTTCTTGTGTTTTTGTTGCTTGATTCTTGATTAGGCTTGTAAAATGAACAAGTTTGATGCTTTAACTTTTCAAAAACCTTCACTTGATCAAAATATGGAGCTTGGGTCGTGGGTTTTGTGGAGGAGATGAAGAAATGAGCTTTTGATTCAAAGATTTTGTTATGTATTATGAAAAAGGTGTTTGTAGAGATATTTATGCAAAGGTTCATAGTATAATAAGGTTTCATATATGCATGAGGTCAAGGAGGGGGGTTCATGGCTGATTTTCAAAGGGTTCATAAGCCATAATATGGACTTTGATTTATTAAGGAT